>VWZO01015149.1:135456-270682 GCA_013396975.1 Bucco capensis
GGTGAGGAACTCATTGAAAGCAGCCCTGCAGAGAAGGACTTGGGGGTCATGATAGATGAAAAGCTGGATATGAGCCAGCAATATGCACTCGCAGCCCAGAGAGCCAACTGCATCCTGGGCTGCATCAGGAGAGGCATGAGCAGCAGGTCTAGGGAGGTGATTCTGCCTCTCTGCTCTGCCCTCGTGAGGCTCCACCTGGAATACTGCATCCAGTTCTGGGGTCCTCAGCATAAAAAAGATGTGGACCTTTTGGTACGAGTCCAGAGGAGGGACACAAAGATGATTAAAGGATTGGAGAACCTCCCCTACGAAGATAGGCTGAGAGAGTTGGGGTTGTTCAGCCTGGAGAGGAGAAGGCTTCAAGGGGATCTTATAGCAGTTTTCTAGTACCTAAAGGGGGATTATAAAATAGAAGGGAAGAAACTTTTTAGGTGGTCTGATTGTAATAGGACAAGGAGGAATGGTTATAAGCTGAAGGAGGGGAAATTTAGATTGGAGATTAGAGGGAAGTTCTTCACCCAGAGGGTGATTAGATAGTGGAACATGTTGTCCAGAGAGGTTGTGGATGCCCCATCCCCAGCAGTGTTCAAGGCCAGGCTGGATGTGGCCCTGGGCAACCTGGTCTAGTGATTGGCATCCCTGCCCATGGCAGGGGTTGGAATTAGATGATCTTCCAATCTGGCCATTCTGTGAATCTATGAATCACATGTAAAGCATGTCATGTCCTAAAGCTACTGTTTTTTTTGAATTTTCCCTCTTGTCTGCTTATAAAGTTGTGCCATCTATTTGTTTCACAGGCGACAAGCCAGACAGATCTGGAAAACTGGGTTACTGCCATACATTCAGCCTGTGCTTCCCTCTTTGCAAAGAAGCTTGGGAAAGAGGATACTGTTAGGCTGCTGAAAAATCAAACCAGGAGTCTCTTCCAGAAGATTGACATGGATGGCAAGATGAAAAAGATGGCAGAGTTGCAGCTCTCAATTGTTAGTGATCCAAAAAACCGGAAAGCCATAGAGAATCAGGTACTGGAAACAATACTTTTATGGGATCATATTTATTATTTCTTCCTTTGGGCTCTGGCTATTTGTACGTTCTAGGCCTGAGAGTAATTGTCTTTGTGATAGCTGGCATGGTAGTTGTAATTACTGCCAGGTTTCTACAGGAATCCAGACCAGTGCAGGGGGTAGGCTCCTCAAAGCTAAGCATCAGACCTGTCTATTTTATGAGGGCAAAGCTATTTCTTTTCTCTCCTAGAAAAATGTAATTAATTTTCACTGGTTTATTGTAAACTTAGCCATTAATACTATATAGCTGTTAGATGGCATGTCATAGAATACACAGTACATTTTGTGAATAATTTCGAATGACAGTACAGATTCAAGAATAGGTACTTAGCAATGCTGTTCAGCACCGTAAGACAGGACATGAAGCGTTCTTTATCCAAATAAAATTGGAGGAATGACTGAGGCAGACAAAACTGTGTACTTCAGCTGGAATATCACCATTACTAGAAGGCCAAGATCCACTAGACATCTTAAAAAGCCCCATAGGAGTCTAAATGAGAACAAAAAGTCAACACTGGAATTTTACTTCCTAGGTGGAAAAGCACTGCTGTGGGTATCCCTGGCAGCCACTGGAGCATTATAGCAATTCAATTCAAAGAAAAGGGGGACACTTAATCACTAACAGCACTTCTTGTAACACTCTCTAGTGGTGTGCTGTAAAAATTTTTTATCTTGATACAAGCCTAGGCCTATCACTGCTTAACTGCTTAACTGCTTAACTTTGGGAGAGCTAACACACTGAAGTCAAGATCTTCTCCCTTGGCTGGAGCAGACAAAATGTTTGCGTCCAAACCTTTTTCTGGGCTAATTTTCTGTTCTTGCAGCAAGAAATGAGCTGAGTCATCAATTGTCTGCAAATTTGAGTATGCCTTCTGAATGTCTGATGTGTTGTTATGATCATAATTTCATGTTATGGCGGTAGGAATGCCTGAATCTTGGCTAAAGCAGCAGCTTAGTGCTGAGGAAGATTTATTGCTAAGATTTGTTTTTAAATCAAAAACGGAAACAATGACCCCCAAAATGTAGTGTTCATCTGTGTATGCACCTTGGGATTTTACCTAAGCCATGCCTAAGAAAAAAGGTAAAGACAGATTGTTGAGCAACTAGAATTGTTCCCCAGTGAAAATGGTCACCTAATTGTCTGTACAGTGGTGCATAGACATCATGCCTTACTCTGCTCTCACTTCTGGTGTGTGAACCAGGAATCATTCCAGCGATGTCTTATGGAAATATATCTTCAGGTGATGACATCTTGCCTGTGTCCCCAGTTGCAGGCGGCAACTGGCAAAAGATGTTTTAATTGGACGTGCTTAGTGTTCAGGCAAAGACCTCGCTACCAGGGGTCTCTCAGGTACTTAACTTGTCCACTAGTTAAGCCTAATAGGTCTGTGGATTGGCGTTGCTCTATCTTTTATTTTATTAGGACATTAACAGAAGACATCTGATAATTTGAATTTGTTGACTCGTATTTGAGAGCTCATCTCTACCTGCCTCTCCAGTCAGAGTAGCTATGGCTTTGTCATTACTATAGGATGCACATTATGGCCTCTTGAGTAGCAACTGAAGTTTATTTCCTTTGATTCAATAGAGAGAGCATAATTATGTTTATCTGGTTAGTGGAACACTTTTAATTTCAGGAATTTGAGTATTATAATATTTAAAATTCTCACTATATGCTGGTTTGAACTTAAGAAAGGGCAGAGTGACTGGTGCTGACTTCACTGTGAAGCTCTTGTAGCACACTTCAGTCTGAATCTATATGAGCGGAGTTCAAAAAAATGTGAAGGTTTGTGTAGGGTTTTGTGATGCAGATGTTCCTAAGCCCTTTCAGTGCTCAGATGCTTATAATTTATTTCCAGGTCCAGAGCCTAGTAAAGTAAATGAAGGGGGAAAAATGTTAAGCATCCCATTATTGCAGTACATTTTGCGACCAGGAAGAATACACAGATTTCTAGAGATGTCTAGTGCTTGTAACATGTGATGCACTGAGGAAAAATCCTGATGTGTATTAACTTAATTTACCCCTCCCTTCATTAGACAGTGATGCTAGTAGTTTATTTAGAGTTAGCTAAAGATGATGCTTTCTTAATATCTGCTAATTAGGTCTTCTGTCCTTGAACAACTGCTGTTTTTTTCCAGCTCAGCCCCTGGAAGAAATTGACTGAGTCCTGCTAGAACTGAAATTCATCACTAGGGCTGCAGAAGATTTATCCCTGTTAATCTCCTGTATAAGAATGTCTCAAAACACTGAATTAGAGCAAACTAGTGAGACAAACAATGAGATGGATCATGTATAAACATCCAGTAGTTAGCAAGCAAAAAATTTGTAATGAGACTTTTTCCCAGTCTTGATCCCTTTGATCTCTATAAAATCTCTTCTTACAATTGCTTAAGGTTTGTTGGTCACTTCAGAGAAAACTCAGTAGATAACTGGATTTCCTAATATTTTGATCCGATATCTCAAGAGATAGGCTTTTGCAAAGGGAAAACCAAAATCTTAATTAGTAACTGAGAATTCATGACAATCTTAGTAAACTAATGATTTTGGAAAAAAACACCATTATTTCTGAGGGAAAAGTTTGCGTGTATGTAGCTCAGTTGTTTAGTAACTGTTGTTCTTTAGTTGTTTTTGACTGCTTTGAGTAACAAGAAGAGTATAAATCCTGGGTTTGTTTTTGTGTAAATTTGGTGGTGTTTTCAATCATGTGGCAGTTATGATTCCTCCATGCTGAAGTATATTGTATTGCCAGTACTGTAGTTTATAAGCATGCCCTACATCCTGTGCTGGAAAATTTCACTTATGATATATCTTGGGAAGTCAGTGGAAATAGTGTGATTTACTTCAGAAGGACCATGTTGTTTTTTAGTAGAAAGATGAGGAACAGTCTTAATTTATTTCCACGGGGAAATAATCTTGGAAAATGATTTCTGTATCCTTTCTCCCTTTCCTCCTCCTTCCTCAAAAAAGCAACCACCCAACCTCAACTTTTTATTTTCTTTCACATCTGTATTGATTTAAAATCAGTACTTCTCTGCTGAAGACAGTAATTCATAAAGCTTTACAAGCACACGAAATCTTTTCTTGTTCCACAGTTACCATCATCTGAAAGTCAGTTGTAGTAAGGAAACCTGGACTTCTAAAATCACTATAGGTGTTTTAATGTATATATGTGCTTCTTTTTGGTGTCCAGCACATGAACTTATCTAATACTATCTTTGGTGGATTTGCAGACTAGCAATTAATAAAACTAGTGCTAATGAGAAGTGCAAACAAAAAATGATGAGGAAAGTATTGTTTTTTAGAGAAATAATTGTTCTAGAGACTTGATGCAATTGAACTGGTTCAGAAAGGTCTTCAGCCTTGTGGCCTACATCAGGGATTCTCTCTATCTGGGTTTACTAGCCCAATAATAATAATAGACTTAGTAACCATTTAAAAGAAAATGGCAGCCCTTCACGTAGCTATTGGCATTGTTGTGCAGTTTAGAAGAGATCAACGAAGCATCTGTGAGAGTAGTGTACATACAGCAGGCAGTCCCAGAAGGCCACTGATGGCATGGTTGGAAATCCCAAGCCAGCACATACTATCTACAGCCTTGTGCCATATTACTATATACAATAAATATGTTATGGGTTGTCGTATTCACCCAGGGTGTAACTTCTCCCATAAAAAACGAAGAGAATCAGGATGAAAGGTAGCAAGTTTGGAAATCAACTGATGCCAAGGCAAATTTCAAAGCCCATCTTCGAAAATATTGTAGTTTTTCTAGCTATTTAACCTGCTAGAGAAATCACAGAGTTAGCTGTGAATATGGAGCCCTGTCTAATTGCTGCTGAAGTTAGTGAAAGGGATTATTAACATTATTTGGGGCTCTTAACAAAATATTGCACATTAAGTCAGAAGTGCAGCTGTCTCTTGCCTGTAAGACTGTTTTTAAAGAGGTGGAAAATTTACCTCACAGTGAGGGCACTGCAGCTCTGGGACTTGGTGAATAAATCTGTTCTGTTGTCTCAATTTAGAACTGGAATATGGATAATAGTTGCTTGAAAGCATTCTGGGCTTTCCCCTTCAAAGTTTAATATGTTGGTATAATAATGTTTTCCAAGCTATTCAGAGATTTCTGATGTGCTTCATATTTTCTGTGCACATGGTACTTAACATACTTGTAAGATGGTTATGAACATAGGTATTCATTCACTTGCAGGCACTGAAATGATGAGGCTTTAATGAGAACAACAGGCACATGCTTGGAGATACTTTTATGGAAGTTTTCATATGTATCCTCTAACTAAAAGTAGTTTATCTGTTGCCATTAAAAAATAAGGGGATCAGTAAGATGGTTGTCTGTTTACTCTGGCTGGTTGTCATATCCATGAATAACTTTTTCCCCTTCCCTTCCCTGTAGTGGTCTTTGGCTTTTTACACAGAACATAACTTCATTACTTATTTTCTGTTTAAAATATACCTATTACTTTCTCTCTTCTCTCGCATTTGTAGAAAGATAATTGGAATAGTTTTGGTAATTTTATTCTTCAGACTCCCCAAAGCCTGAATACCATGTCTCTTCTATAAAGTGTCCGATGAAATATTGTCTGACATTCAGATGAAAACTCACAATAACAGCACTCAAAGAGAATCTTTTCAGGGAACTTTGCTACCATTTGCCAGTTTTTCTGCATACAAATTCAACTTGAATCACAATAATGGAATCACAGAATTGTTTAGATTGGAAAGGATCTTCAAGGCTATTGAGTCCAACCATAGACCTAACACTACCAAGTCCACCAATAAACCACATCACTAGGCATCGTATCTACATGTCTTTTAAATACCTCCAGAGAAGCCTGTTTCAATGCTAAATACACAATGCAATACATAGTTACATTTCTTTCTTCCATACCCTCCTAAACTAAAAAACATTATCTGAACTAGTTAGAACAGATCTTGGTGGTCTTTGAACTGTCTGGAGCAGAGCTCTGCTTTCAGACAGGTTCAGTACTTTTTCAGTTCAGGTGTCACTCTTCAGTGTAGCATCATCCCTCTCTACATCGTTAGTAAAATCCATCTGTTTAGTAGTAGTAGACTGTCACTAAGGAATGAAGTGAGTAGGCAGACAGAAAATTAGGGAAGGTCTTAGTTTATTTATTTTTCATTATTTTATACTATTACTGAATAGAGTTGCATAGCATTATCTCATACAATGAAGCTGTTGGGAGAGTGTTTGCAAAAAGGTGTGGTCTTCTGGGTTTTGGGGAGGGGTAGCTTGCTAATAAGACTCACTGACTTTTTTAGTTACATCCCTAGCTATAGACATACATGTGGTAATGCCAGTTTCAGTCAGATTATTGAAAATAATATAAATTTGGTACATGTGGGTGCACTGTTGTGTTATCAGTGGTATTGGGAATAATATTTCTTCTGTCTATTTTGATTACAAATCATGACAATTCTGTCCTTCCAAAACAAGCAGAAAGATGGCATTTATTGTAAAAAAAGGTGTTGCCTTGTTATTTCAGAAAGTTTTATTAACCCTGTGTTAAGTCACTAGGCAGAATGAAGAATAAAGGGTATTGCTAATTGCACATTGTTGGTGTACTCTGTTCCCTTTTTTATTTCTTTCAGCTGTAAGTTATGAGAGTGTCTCTTTAGTGTCCTTTAAAGTAATGGAATTTCTGGGATAGTGATGTTTCTGCTTCTTCAAGTTCTCTTTAGGAAGTAATGTCAATAAAAATCTTTTCCTTGTCCCCAGAAACCAAGTGACTCATTTATCCAGATGGGTACAATATGCATTTTGTCTGAGAACCAGGGACTGGAATGCAAAGGGTTTAGTGTTGTTTGTAGTGTGGTTGAAAAGCTGTTCATATGAAACAGCAGAAGAGGTTTCTTTTAAATCCATGGAGTTCCCTACATTAGCTTGTGGAGGCACTTTCCATCTGGGAAGAAGATGTTGCGTAAGGGAAAATCCTGAATTTTTTGCTGCTGTAGACAGTGAATAGTGTCAGTGAGGAGCTCATGTTTCTATATGGTATAAGAAATGTTACTAAATCCCATAAATTTTAAATGCATAAGCACTGAGAGAAGGCCCACCTCCCTGTGCACCTTTTCCTTTGTGTTGCCTTAAGTGCCATGTGGAAAACTGGTATTTTGTCAGTTGAGCTGTCGAGATAGTTTCTTCCATCTTTCCTCTAGGTCCTTGGAAATATTGTTACTTTAATTTGATATGGTGCCATTTCTGGCACTGCTTTTCACCATTCATGTGCTGGTTTGGGTTTTATTATAGTGAGCTCTTCTTACTTTGTCCAGAACAGGTATTCTAAAATGAGACAGTCCTTCCCCAGCCTCCTGATAACACTGTTTGCACTGTAGTATAAGAAGGGCCAGCAGCCAGGGACCATCCCTGAGCCACACTGTTGGCTCTGCCTTTGCTGGGACAGTTGAGGCCCTCCTTTTGGAGTCTGCAAACCCCCAGTGCATTTAGTGGAGGTGCCACTAGAAGTGTCACTTGCAGAGAGAACTGTATAGCATGTAGGATCTCTGGATCCGCAGGTCACATACTGGAAACCACTGGTCTGTATTGTCTAGTCTGAATGTATTTACCTCTTTCCTTTCTCAAGTTTTTCCCTTCAGAGATAGCCTATAGAAAACCTAGCAGGGTTATTGAATTAAGAGAGACTTGCTTTCAAGTATTTTCCTTTAGCTCATCTGTTTGTGTGCTTTAAAATGTAATTAGTTTACAATTTTTTCTTAGAGTCTGAATAGATTTTTTCACTAACCTGGAGGAGAATTGGCTATTTATGTTCTGGAAATGAGCATTACTGCTGAAGTACTGCCAAAAGTAACATGCTGATGTTCCTTTGTATGTTAACTGTTAAACTCATACTTGAACTAAGTCGCTGAAGCAAAAGGTTGTCCCCTTAATGAGCACTAGCCGTGCAATTAATCTTATCCTTGTGCTAGGCATCTGTGCACAAGTTCTGGTGGCCCAGGCTGACCACTTTATGGCTCTGATTCTTAAGGCTTCCCACATTTTACTCCTTTCTACCTCTCTGCCACAGCCCCCTTTTTTGTCTCTACCTTACAGGGACCCTTGTAGGCTGAATACATTTGTTTGGGTGTCTCCTCCTTGCCTTTCTCCCAGGCTCTCCCATGGTGCCACTAAACCCAAAAATCTTTGCCTTACGTTTGCCTGTACTGAGAATGACATCCTCTCTTTCCTCTAGGAAAAGCCTTTAATGGTTTTCCTAGAAATTCACATGAAAGTTTTGAAACAGTGACTGAGAGAGGATGGCTTTGGGTGCACCAGCCACTATAGCTGGCAGTGCAGGCGAGCACAACAGGCAAACAGGTCACGTGGGGAGTGTTTCACGTGTGCTCGCTTGTTTTGGTGTGCCTCATGTTGGGTCATATCTCTTATCTGTTTGCAGAATTGCTTTGTGCTGCTGTTAGCCTTTGTCACCCATTCCCACTCCCGTGGCTGGTGCATCCACTTTTCCCCCTTTGCTTTAGAACAGATTTAAAAAGGGCCAGTTTGGCTGTGCATGATGAAGTTAAGTCTTTGAGCTGTCTTTCAGGCAGTCCTCCCACGTGGGACAGAGATTTGCCTCACACAATAGCAGAATAAAGATCACAGCAGCTAGTCTTCAGGCTGTAAATTAACTTCATGGACCAGGTCATACTGTGCTTTGAAGTTGTTCCTTTTTTACTTGTGTGCTTCCCACGTTTGGTCTTCAAGAATATAAATCTTTAGGAAGAATTACTGTAGTTTAAAAGGCTTAGACAAATAGCAGCTGGTATTGGTTCGTGGCCTCCAATTGGTTCCAGACATCCTTGGTTTTGATAAGACTACAAGGCAATCCCAGAAATTCCCTGCCTACAGCTTTTGCTAATGCCATTAAATGTAACATTGTGATTACTGATGCTTTTGGAGCTGATTAGCTAGCATCCTGCGTGACTGATAAACACCGTAATTTAATTAGTTCTTCAGAATGTCCTCATGTTGTATCCCTCCCACTTCTTAGGTTATCATTATTTTAAAATACAATTAAGTACAAATGTTTAATGAGGTTTTGAAGAAGGCCTCAGAAACACAAGGATGCCTGTGTTCAGCTTGTGCTCCATAGGGACAGGATGCTCCACCCCAGCAGTGCCCAGAACAAGCCTTGCTCTGTTCTTGAGCTATTCAAAGTTGGCTTGGCTCTGTACCAATGGAAGTGTCATCCCAAAGGGAAAGATTTCACCTGAGCTTGTAGTTTTTGGCTTTGTGAAAAGCGGACAACCACGTTTTCATTCTACTTGAGTGTTGACACAGAGAAAGAACTCATCACAAAACCTTCTATTGGAGTTGTCCCATGCATAAGATACAGGCAAGGAGAAAAGTGCTCTGTGAGGAGTGTCTAAGAGCACAAACAAAACAAAATAAAGGACAATGATCAAATAAATGCAAGAAAATGATTATTCTTTCTTTGGTGCAAAGCGTGCATGTTTTGGATGTCTATGGTGAGAGATTGGATGAGGCATCTTCATTATATGTATGTCTCTGTCCTTTTTCTTTGGACTTTTGGGAATTGTTTTTCTAGATTCTATCCTTTGCTTCCCTTTCTTCACACTACCAGCCAAATAATATTACTGCTTACTTCCAAAAGTATGCTGTAACTGATGCCATGGTTTCTGAGCACACGTGTGAGGAAGCCAGACTAGGTAAGGTCTCTATGAGTTGTAGTACAAGCCTTAGTACTGTTCTGTTAACAGGGCCTTTTTTCGCTTTCATTGCTCACTTCTTCATTTTTGAAACTGAGACAAGATACTTGTTTAGTTCTTGCAATATTTGACAGCATTGTAAGGAAACTGAACTGATTTTGCTTCTAGATTAGCCTGCAGGTCATAGTTCAACTAAGATTTTTATTACATTTATCATCTTGTTTTCTAAGTCACAAAGGTGCTTTTTCCAACCTTGGCTAATCTCAGTATAGAGTAATAATGTCCTGTGTGCACAGGGACAGACAGGGTGTGCCAGAGAAAGGTATGAAGTCAATGTACATTAGAGAAAACACGATGAACTTTCTCGCAGCTCTAAACCACCTGTTGAACAACCAACATGCAGTGATTGGAACACTGACATTGGAGTATCGGCATCGTTAGGGGATTTTAACAATCTTCAGTACCTGAACTTGGTTTACATTAACATAATGGATATGCCTTTCTGCCTTCCCATGTGTGAATGTGCCTACTCTATTAAACACAGCTCCCTTTTTATTTGTTCTGTTTCTGAGCTCATGTTTATTGTACACTGTGGGGCAGATTTTAGCTACAACTACCAATTGGTAAGCTGGGGACATGAAGAACAAAATTTGACCCTTGTGCAGTTTGTAAGAATATGTGTATGTGTAGATGAGTGTGTACCAGAACATTGTCTAGTAACTATTTGAGTCTCTTTGCTTTCCTAATATTACACTGAAATTGGATTAAGCTGTCTATTACTTCTGCATTTACCTACCTGTGTTAGATATGTTTAAAAATTGCGTGAAGGTTATGTATACATTCTTGCTTTTGGTCCAGTGTGCAGGGTATATATAACTCATTTTATCCTGGGTGTAAGCATGTCTTAACCAGTTAGTCAGACAAAGAAACGTGAGTTTCTTGCCAGTATTGTCTCCTCCTTACAGATAATAGAGGCTATAGGATGATAGCAGAGAGTGAAGAGGACTTAGCAGCGTAGCTACTTTGCCTTGCGTGTAGTGCATTGGCATAGGTATGCTACTTTGCTTTCAGCCATCCAGCTATACAATCTCTGCTCATAAAAAAGAAAGAAACAAAGCTAATATCCAAAAAGGAGGGACTGGAGATGGGGGAGAAAAGCCTTCATGAACCAAAGGGTTGTGTTTGTATGTAACTGCTTTTGTGGCTATCGAACTACCCAAAGTTCATGGTATGTTCATCTTGTCAGTATGTGTTTAAGACCACCAGCTATGTTTTATTTCAAGCCATCTTTTGGGTTGATGTAACACAATATGACTGAATGTGTTTTGGCAGGGAATTACTAATCTAATCCATATACCACCAGATGAAAGTAATTTGCTATGGGTTTGGGGAAGAGCTTGAATTTTCAGTGCAGCCCACAAAGACGTTTTTCCCCTTTTAATTGTCCCTTTTTATATCTAAACAGATCCAGCAATGGGAGCAAAACCTGGAAAAATTTAACATGGACCTTTTCCGAATGCGATGTTACCTAGCCAGTTTGCAAGGTGGGGAGCTCCCAAACCCAAAGAGCCTTTTGGCTGCTGCCAGTCGTCCTTCAAAATTGACACTAGGGCGGCTTGGCATTTTCTCTGTCTCATCCTTCCATGCACTGGTAAGTCTGAATATACTTTTCATGACTGTGTTACACAAAGCCATCCTTTCTGTTGCACTTGGATGTGGCTGCACCCACATGCATTGCTGAGACAGCCCTGTTCCTTTCTCACCCTTTCTGCCTGTTCCTTGACTGCAAATAGATGTTCTTCTAGAGACAAACTTTGAAACCGTGAGGATAAGGCCATGACTTTTTTTTTTTTTGCCCTCAAGGACTCCAGAGCTGGGTATTTCTGACCTATACCTAAAAAAAGAAACAAACCAAAATATTCCTCAGATGCAAATGAGTCACTGTGTTGAAATTTTGTCACTGCAGTTTCACCTGAGCTGAGTTAAGAGTTTAAAGTGTATAGGTGCTAAGTCACTTTGAGTGAAAAGGTGTAGATCAGTGACAAGTTGTGTCCCTCAGGGACCAGTACTGGGACCAGTGCTGTTCAATATCTTCATCAATTTCATGACATTGATAGTGGGATTGATTGTACCCTCAGCAAGTTTGCAGGTGACACCAAGCTGAGTGGTGCAGTTGACACGCTTGAGGGATGGGATACTGTCCAGAAGAACCTGGACAGGCTAGAGAAGTGGGCCTGGGTGAACCTTGTGAGGTTCAACAAGACCAAATGCAAGGCCCTGCACCTGGGTTGGGGCAGTTCTCGATATCAGTACAGATTGGGAGATTATGTGTTAGCCCAGAAGGCTAACTGAATCCTGGGCTGCATCCAAAGAAGCATGCCCAGTAGATCAAGGGAGGTGATTCTGCCACGGTACTCTGCTTTGGTGAGACCCCACCTGGAGTACTGCATCCAGCTCTGGAGTCCTCAGCATAAGAAGGACATGAACCTATTGGAGTGCATTCAGAGGAGGGCCACAAAAATAATCAGAGGGCTGGAACACCTCTCCTATGAGGAAAGGTTGAGAGAGTTGATATTATTCAGCCTGGAGAGGGGAAGGCTCCAGGGAGACTGTGTTGCAGCCTTCCAGTACTTAAAGGGAGCCTGTAAGAAAGTTGAAGACAGTCTTTTCAGCAAGGACTGATGCGATAGGACAAGGAGTAATGGCTTTAAATTAAAGGAGGGGATATTTAGACTGGATATAAGGAAGAAATTTTTCACAATGATGGTGGTGAGGCACTGGAACGTGTTGCCCAGAGAAGTGGTGAATGTCCCATCCCTGGAAACATTTAAGTTAAGGTTGGACAGAGCTCTGAACAACCTGATCTAGTTATAAGTATCCCTGCTCGCAGCAGAGAGGTTGGACTAGATGATCTCTAAAGGTCCCTTCCAACTCTAACCTTTCTATGATTCTGTGAAGAGCAAGTATTTTTAGAATAGGTAAAAGCTAGAGACAATTCAAAATTGGAAGTCACTTTTTAAGAACTGTGAGCTGTGTTGGCAGAGAAGTATAAGGGAGATCCTCAGCTGCTGTAAGCTATTGTCACCCTGTCAGCTTCAAGGGAAGCACAGCAGTAGCTAGTTTGCCTCTGCTTTGTAACATTGGCTGGGCTGTGAGGCTGATCTTGGCAGAGAGAGGTGGACCGCAATTGCTACGTGAGAAGTCAGTCTGAACAGTAGTCCTAAAAGTCTTGTCAGGGTATGTATGTCTCTCTTCCACTGTTTTTATTGATGTGGTTTTTGTCATTACTTGCTAATAATTCGATGCCATAGCATGTTTATCTCATGTTTGGCAATTTTGAGAGTCTTTCTTCCTGTAGCAATTTCATATCTGAATGATAGATTGTCATTCTTCTTCAGAGCCTTTTAATTAACAACTTCTGTGGTACAGAGCAATATTTTCCTCACTTCTTCCCTTCCTATGATCTTCTAATTTTGCCCCATGACAAAAAAAATTATACTGTCACTACTGGAATACCAAAACAAGCATCACTGCTGGAAGCTTAAAACATTGCCCTGCATTGCACCTTGGCATGGATGTGAACTGTTATTTGATGCCTCATGTTGAAATAACTGTCAATATTTTGGTTATGACAATGATATAGGAAGGCCTTTCTCTGTGTTTAAATAGATCTGCTCCAGGGATGAAGCTACTCTCAGGAAACGTACCCTATCTCTGTCACAAAGGGTCCGAAATAAGAAGGGTTTATTTTCTTCGCTAAAAGGACTGGACACATTGGCAAGAAAAGGAAAAGAAAAAAGACCTTCAGTAACTCAGGTAGATTTTATTTGCTGGGAATAGCATAGAATGGCTTGTTTCTGCCGGGACTCATCCTGTGTGGTGCTGTTGGTTCACAGGGTAGGAGACATCTGTTCATCAAACTTGTCTTCTGGCACATTGAAAATGGTTTGTAAGTAGGATTTCTTTGGAGATAGCTTGTATTCACAGTCCTTAATACAGCGTATGCTTTTTGGGACTCTGAAGTACTCCTGCAGTTTAATATACAGTAACATAGGTGAGTCTTCAAAGGAGAGACTGGAGAGACTGTTGCAAAGACAGCCGTCTTCAGCACATGCTGCTTGGAAGTCCATTTTAGCCAACAGGAGAAGGCTGCTGTCATGGAGAAGGCCAGCTGTAGGTGTAGACAGCTGACTGTGCCACTTCACACTAGCTGGTCTTGATACAAGTTTGGTGTGCTGGGGCAGGCAGCCCAGTGCAGAGGGGCTTTGCTGATGTGTGCCCTTGCTGAAGGGCTGCATTGCTAATGGAACTACAGCATCTCTGAGGGTCTTTTTCTCTTTGTGAATCTAATGGCCCATGCATGCATTTAGTGTGAACTCCACACTTCAGGAGTCTGTATTTTCTCAATAAAAACACAGTTATGTATGAAACAGAAGTTCTCTGCCTTGTCCCATAAAAAAGGTAAACAACAGCGGAGACACTTTCTTGGCGTGGAGGTGCATCCATACTCAGAACATGACTATTTTCACTAGCTTTTGTGGTGTCTGCTGTTTCTCCTGCAAAGCATTTTTTTTTCTGATCAACACTTGAAAATTGGCTTTTATTGCATGTCTGGTAATCTTGTGGAATAACAAACCTATCTGTACACATACTGCAATAGTCCCACAGCTGATGCAACAGATTTTATGTTGTAAAATAACAAATCAGGATTTTCTGGTCTAGTGGTTTGTATTTTTAATAGGTAAATAGTTATGTGTTACACAGGGATGAAGCTTCTTGAGGTGATTGTTTTAGCATATCAATCAAGTTGTGTTTACATAGCAAAATTGAGTAAGAGTAGAGCTGAAGTCTGACTTATGAAAGAGGGAACTGAAGGAGAAATTTTCCCTGGGTGATCCTTTTCACATTATTTCCCCTGTGTTCCCCAGCAAGTGAGGCTGGTCTGTAAGTCCTGCACCTCTATTTTTTAATTAATAAGAGGCCTGAGGGAAGGGATTTTATGCCCCTTAGCTCTGTTCCCAGAGGAGCTGATAGCTCACACTGTCTTAACTGGTAATAATAATACATCCTCCCGTATGCTTTATGGCCCATGAAGGGGATTCTGCAGAGTTCAGGGACAGAGAATCTTATTTCCACAGCAAGGAGAGGGGGTTCCTGCTGCCCTTCCAGCACTTTTCCAAGGGCAGAGGAGGGAGTCCTGGTACAGGCAGAGGTGCCCTTGGTGCATCCTCACCCTTCTTATGCCAATCCTTGCAACCAGCTGACCCCAAAACATGTTCGTTTTCATCCATGACCTGTGGTTATTTATTTATTTATTTAATTAAACATCCTACAGTAAAACTAAGGAAAGTTATATGCTGAGTGTTGCATATGAATAACTCTGGGCTATGACTTGTACCTATAAAAGTGAGGAATTTTTATGGACATGGCTTGAAAACTGACCCATGAGTCTAGAGGGTGGCTGAAAAGAGAGTCACATCCTTGCTCAGACTTCTGTGTAAGCACAGAAATGCATATCAAAATCAGAATTTGCCTGAGGCTGCCTTTCTTGTCGACTCTTCCAGCCCACTGGGAAACTGGGTTAAGCAGAGAAGTGGAGCTCGCTTCTCTGCTCATTGTGCTGCAATATCTCTGTCGAGCAATAGGCTAAAAATGTCTTGCTTTCTTAGATTTAATTAACGTTCATTTGTCTGGCACTGGTATGTTTTAATCTGCTGTACCCTAATTTCAAAATTAGATGGTATGTTCTTGAACATCGTTGTGTCAGAAGTTTTAAATTTTATCTTAAGTTTAATGGTATTAATAAGAAAAAAAGATTTAGAGTTTCTGTGTTTCATAAACATTAATGAAGTGACTCAGTCTTCTACAAAACAGCTAGTAAAACTTCACTGTAGCAGATGGAGGATGTCTAAGCTCATGTTATCCTCAGTTTCTTAAATGCTTATCTGCTTTCTTGTGTCTAAATGATAAACTGTTCTGAAAAATCATAAACAAGAAAATAATTTGATTACATCTGTGAGTGAGGCAAAGAAGAGGAAGTTCAGAAATGATACCCTTTATTTACATTGACAGAAACTGGATTTTGCATGAATTTTTAAGAGAGTTTGTTGTTGTCTTGGATTATCCAAAAGGCATTTGCTAATACTGAAGGAGAAAAAAAATTGCCCTTCTGGAGGGTAATGTTATTACCTGCAAATCTCAATATTATGTATAAACTGTATAAATCTATCCATGAATTTATACAACCTTATCACCAAAATGTCTGCTTATATCCATAGCCATTAATTAGATTTTTAAATCTTTTATTAATAAGTCTAACACCTTTGTGAGATACTGTTAGTTAAGCTTTCAAAACAGATGGGGAATGTAAGTCTCAGTTTCTGCTTTCATCACTTCCAAAACAGACACAGTAGTCAGCTATTTTCATTACTTAATAGTGCATATTTTGGGTCAAGTATTTTCCATCAAGTGCTGTCAAGCTAACTGCTTGGTTAGAAGAGGTGAAAAACTATAGGCCAAGAAGTTTTAGAAAACAGCAGCAATAGTTTGAAATATTACCTTTAAATCATTGTGAGATTTGTAGTTGTACATAACAGTATCCTGAAGGGTGAAACTAGTAGTATAGTGCGTAACTTGAAGGTTAAATTACTTTAATCTCATTGCTGAACAGTAGATAGGAAAAAAACAAGGACATGAATGCTTTTATACATATTTGAATGTGAGTGTGCATGTAGCCTGCCAGAGAAAACTTGCTTAAATTTTCTTTATAGAGGAAGATTTATATGTCTTTAATACTTCTAGTCAGAATAAAGCAATAAAAGGTACAAAAAGATCCCTGGTGTTTAGCAGGTTGATATATATTTATTCATTTGGTTTTAATTTTTATTTTTCAAAGAATTTACTTAACACAGGTAAGAAATAAATGGTTTTATTTGTTTAAGCTGTTTATGTATCTAATATTTTTAATAGATTTTTGATTCAGCTGGAGGACATGGATTTGCTGGCATTCAAAATTCAGCAAACTCTGCTGAGGTAAGATATGCCTGTCTTCATTCTTCACCATCTTGTTTTTAAGTTCCTGATTTTATTTTATTAAGTGTATGATAAGGCTGGTTCAGAAACCCCACAGAGGCACCTAAAATGCAATTAGTATTAGATGGCAGGATTATAATTCTGCTAATGAAATCATTTTAATGTAAATTTCTGAACTTGCATGGCAGCCTTTAAAAAAAAAAATCATAGAATCATAGAATGGTTTGGGTTGGAAGGGACCTCTGGAGGTCATCTAGTCCAACCCCCCTGCAGTGGCCAGGGACATCCCCAACTAGATCAGGTTGCCCAGAGCCCTGGCAAGCCTCACCTTGAATGCCTCCAGGGATGGGGTCCCAACCACCTCCCTGGGCAACCTGTTCCAGTGTTCCACCACCCTTGTGGTGAGGAACTTCTTCCTAATGTCCAATTTAAATCTCCTCCTCTCCAGTTTAAAACCATTGCCCCTTGTCCTTTCACTGCAGGCCTTTGCAAACAGGCCCTCTGCAGCCTTCTTATAAGTTCCCTTTAAGTACTGGAAAGTCACTATTAGGTCCCCCCGAAGTCTTCTCTTCTCCAGGCTGAACAATCCCAGCTCCCTCAGCCTGTCCTTGTAGGAGAGGTGTTCCAGCCCCCTGATCATTTTCGTGGCCCTCCTCTGGACCTGCTCCATCAGCTCCATGTCCTTTCTGTATTGAGGGCTCCAGAACTGGACACAGTATTCCAGATGAGGTCTTACCAGAGCAGAGTAAAGTGGCAAAATCACCTCTCTGGATCTGCTGGCCACGCTTCTTTTTGATGCAGCCCAGGATGCCATTGGCCTTCTGGGCTGCCAGTGTGCACTGTTTGCTCATGTCCAGCTTCTTGTCCACCAGCACTCCCAAGTCCTTTTCTGCAGGGCTGCTCTCCATCATCTCATCCCCTAGCCTGTATTGATAGTGGGGATTGTTCCGACCCAGGTGTAGGACCCTGCACTTGGTCTTGTTGAAACTCAAAATCCCTAACAGCTTCTTTGTGGCACTAATCCTTACAGCATGTACACTGTCTGAGAGAGATTTAGAACTGAGCTTGTTTGAAAGCATCCTCCCAAGTATGATGAAACCCAAGATGTGTTTTTCCCCTTTACCCAATTTCAACAGAACTTGTGTATTTTTGAGTATAAAGGCAGATAAAGTCTAATTAAAGTCTGTGAGGCATACCAGGAGGCATACCTCCTGGGCAATCTACAGCTGCTATGTTAATATATAGCTGTAGATTGCCCAGGAAAAAGAAGCAGCATCCCCTCAGTGGTGTTACCCAGTAAATAGCTGTGGCTGATGTTTTCTGGTGCCCAGGAGAAGGAGAGCTGTACCCATCCCTGCCTGACATATGAGTCACAGTTCCTGTCAGCTCATACAGCCTCCCTGTGGATAATGTTGCCATCCCTTGGTCTGGAAGTGAAGCAGGACTCTCCAAAATCTGTAACTGCATACATGTAGAACCACTGAGTGTTGTCTATACTGCAGGGCTTACACAGACAGAATCCTTCTCTCTCAGTAAGCTTGTAAAGGCTCCAAATAAAAAAATTGAAATTAGGCACAGGGTTTCTGGTCTTTATTTTCTGCATGGTATAGCTGGATTTCTTTAATGGCATCATGTTCCAGACTCAAAGGGGTGTTTGTCTTCCCATCCCTGTCCCTTTTCCTTCTTTGTTCCCTGAACCAGATACTTCTCCTGATGCAGTTTAAAACTTGAAACACTTAAAAAAAAAAAATCATAGTACAGTACTGTTCTCTTTCAGCCGAGTTTGTGTACTAAGGATTAGACAACAATGCAAAATCTGCATTTAAAATGAAATATTGCTTGGAAATTATTAACTATAATGAAGAGCTGCAACGAATCTCATGAGGAAAGTTTGCACAAAGTTCATAATTTCTCATAGATTTTTATGGATTGTTTTGTATCATTAAGTGCTAGATAGTTTATTTTCTTTTCAAGTGCGCTCATTTAATGGTTAGGTAAGGAATTATGCAGAAGTTGCACTCCTGACAAAGGCATCTCCCACTGACAGCAGCTAATCCTATAGTGCTGTTTTACCTTCTGAAAGCATCCTCACATTTTGTCTGTTCTTTGAAGAGCATATTGAAACACCTTAATTCCCTTAGTTACTTGAGCATTTGCTTGTTATTTCCTAGAGTTGGAAGCATTTAAACCAAAGCACTCCTCTCTTTTAAAAATAAATTATAATTATGAGGGATTTCTGGTTGAAATGATCTGCCATAGAGAACACTTAAAAATTCCTCCAGAATGTACCACTGGATGTGGTACAACATGGCATCCATGTCCTTCCTCAGAGATGGAAAATACAATTTGTTCCTGTCTTGTCTTGTTAGAACATGGAACAATTTGGTCCTTCCTAAAACTAAGAAGAGACAAAATCTCTTGGGTACACCCCCAAAGGTTTCTTCTGAAGGGCTGCAGTGCCAGTCCCTTGGTTTAGCACTGACACCCTCGGCTTTGGGAGATCGATGGTGCTGCCTTGTGCAATGAGGTCTGCTGTGGGTCTCTTATCCTTTGGCCTAATGAGCATTTGATCTTCCTGAACTCTTCTGAGGAGACAGAGGAACGTTCTGAAGGTGCCAGGGAGCAGGCAGAATGAATTCCTAATCCGTTTGGTGCTGTGCAGGGAAGGGATGAGGTTTGGCTTCTTGACCCAGCTCTGGATAAAAGCAGCTTCTCCAAATTCAGGTAGGGGTTTGCAGCCCTGCTCCCCAGGTAGAGGGGACCAGTGGGGGGACAGTGTCTGCAGACACCACACCAATTTAGGTGCTGAAGCAGACTGCTGGAGCTCAACCTTATTGCTAGAAAAAACATTATTATTGTTAGTATTATTACTGTTATTTCAAACTTATTTCTAAAACCTTTTTTTTTTAAAATGGGAATTAAATATAGTGTGGGTGTTTTTAAGATCCTGATGTTTTGATGAATCATACAACAACTCAGAAATGATTCATCATAACTCTGAAAACCGTTACTTTGGCATCAGCCTGGATTCACTGGGTGATTTCAAATGAAAAACAGAAACAGCATCAAAACTTTCATAAAATGCTACTTGAGGAGTGCAGTGAGTGATAAATAGTGAAATCTGTCAGGGAAGCTGTATTTTCCCTAAAAGAATTATAAAACCAGAGGCAAATAGTGGGAGAAAATTATGAAATAACCTATTGGTCCTGCAGCAGCCCTGTGGCACAACGTGTGACAATCTGCAAATACTGGCACCTATTTCTGGAAAATTAGATCGTTGTTCTAACTTCATGTGGCAATGAATGAATGAACTATTGTAGAATTAGTCACAGGCATAACAGGGGGGAAAAAAAAATTGTTTTCATGTCAGATTTTCTGAGATGGAAAATGTGGATGAAGCAACAGTTCCTTGACTGCAGTTGAGGAACGTAGTTATGTTTAATAACAAATGAGAGTTTATCTCAAGGCGTATGACTGAGCACTAGTGTACGTGGCAAGGAAAGGGAAGTATCTCACATAGGACAGAAAGTTCTGCAGCCAGCCTTAAGAGCTTCTGGAAAAATAGTGGCCTTAAGTCTATTTTTCATCACCTTATTCCTCTATGATTTGGGTTGGTTTTCTTTGTTTGCAGTTTTTTATGGGGTTTTTTTTGGGGGTTTGGGGTTAGTGTTTTTTGTTTGGTTGGTTTTGTTTTCTTTTTTTTCTTCCAGTCTCTGGCAATAGTGAGATTTATTTCAGTTGTACAGATTTGAAGAACTGCTGTTGCATTGTGGTAGTTACAAACCTCTGAGCTGCTGTGAGCATCTCCCTAGCTGAGGCAACACAGCTTCCGTTTTTCCCTGGAGGAAGCTGTCAGAGAATTTAGTCTGGCTCATTCCTGCTAAACTCTCTGAGCCTGCCTGCTTTGCCCTTTCTCCCTTCTGTTATTTACACTGTAGAAGGAGGTCAGCATTTATTCCCAGATAACTTCATTTAGTGCTGAGAGGGCCACGCTTCTATGGGAATTACCTTCTTCAAGAAGATTCATAACCAGTGTTACGAGTGATCAGGAACCACAGCCACTGAGGTGAAACTTGCCTGGTGTAGTTTTCATCCCTCCATTAATTGCAGTAACATTAACAGGATTCCTGTTATGTCTAATAGTTGCTGGGTTTTAGTAAGATTTCCATGTGTTAACTGAAATTTCATTTGGACTATGTAAAAGGAACCCTTGAGAAAGAGGTACAAGCTTTGTGAATGCCATTATCCTGCCAAAACCAGTGTTATTCTCTGGCATCAAATTATTACTGTGCCATACTCTGAAAGAGCTGCAGCCTGAATTTCTGCATTGTTTGGTGATTACCTGGATTGGATTGCTTACTACATCATTTTCAGAGCCGCAATTGTTACTTGGAAAAACAAAATAATAGTGTCTCTGTTGCTACTGGTAGATTGTTGTCAATATCTTTGCTGCCTACAACAAGAGAAGCAGTCCCTGTGCAGTGATTTTACTGCAGCTTTTAATTGCAGTGCACCCCTGGGCTTGTGTCCCTGCAGAGCCAAGAGGAAGAACTGCAAAATCAAAGGGCTTTATGTAGGCAACAAAAAACCCTACAAGCCAAACAAACAGAAATGAAAAGAAAAAGTACTGCAGAGGTAGGCATTCCTGAGAATAGCTCAGGATATCCTAAGACATGTCTTGGGTGGCAGTTCTGCCGCTTTATGGTTTTATCATCCCTTTCCATTGACTGCAAGGGTAGTCGAGGGACCCTGTCTGCATAAACTTAAATACCTTGATGTGGGGGTATTTCAGTGATGTGCCGAATATGCAGACCCAAATATGTAAGTAAAACGGCAAATTCTGAACAGCTTTTGGTGGTTTTCTTCTCCTTGTGTGGCTTCCTTGAAAAGGTGTAGCCTGAAGTGCAGTACAGGAGAAAGTGTGAAAATGAAGGGTGAGAAAGCAAGAGGGAATTTATTCAGGGTGAATGTTGTTACTTAATGAAGCGGAGTTGCTTTGGAACAAGAGTGAACGTGAAGCAAAATGGTAAACAGGCAAATATCCTGTGCTATCTGTGAAACTATATTCTTAAACTGTAAATAGAACTGGAGTACTTTGTTCCTGATTTAATCCTTTATTATGCTATGGCAAGCCTTGCTCCACAGTGCTCTCTGCTGGAAGTTTATTTTAATTTTCTGTCAAAATTACAGCAATTCTCTTTTTTTTTTTTTTTTGCATTTTTAAATTAGGTAAAATGGTGTTAGTCAGTTCTTCTTAAGAATTTATTTCCACTGCAGTACAGTATCAGGTAGCTACATATTTTCACTTCGAGTTAAATCAACAATTAATATGAAATAAAAACATAAAAGCTCATAATGGGAGTGCAGAGGAAGTGCAGTCTATTATCAAGAAAATCAAGTCTTCAATAGTGAATGAGAGCAGATAACAGAACTTTGTCCCTGTGATGCCATGGGGAAATACACAGTATTGTGTCTAAATACATATCCACTGCAAACTGTTAATGTAATTGTGCTTTTGGGTTTTTTTGCAACATACACATATTTTATTTGTTTCTCCCTTGTTTTCCAGCAGCAAGTTGATGACTTTTTGAATGTCTACTGCTCAGTGCCAGAAAGCATCCAGAAGGAGAGTGCTTGGGAAACACAGACATACGTTCACTTCTGTGATGGCCAAGGAGTGGCACTGACCCTCAAGCCAGAGCACAAGGTGGAAGATGTTTTGTCTTTGGCATGCAAGGTACTAATTTTTTGTGTATGATTGCAATTGTTAATACCTGTGTGCTTGGGAAGGAAGATAATAGATCAGAGCATGCCTAAATAGTGAAGAGCATAATACCACCATCTCCCTGTCACTGTATTGAGCCACATTGTTCTGTTTATTTTCTTGTGTTATTTATGCATTGTAGCCAAGCTGCCAGGGTTGTGGAAGGGTTTTCAAGAAGCATTGCTCAAGACAGTGCACAGTGGTGATGGTTTGCCAGGCAGTCAGCCCTTGAGAAATCTCAGCATGTTTCCACTCTACATTGTCATTGTGATGCACCCAGTTGTTCTGTGCAGATCAATCACAGAGGAGTAATGGGGACTGGTTGAGTTAATGGCAGGAGATGAAGACATTTAAGACTGCTGTGACAAAGGCTATCGTATATCTTTGCTTCTTAAAGGACCTTTTAAGCTTTAAATTAAATACTAACTCTACTTGTGAATTTCAAAGTGCATTCCGTTCTGAAAGTCAGTGCCAGGAATTTGAGTCTCAGGTTGAAGGCAAAGTAGAAATACCAGGTGATAACTACAGGGAGAAGACCAGCACCTGTAGAACATCACAGTGCACCTAGCATCTTTGTATCCACGTGCGCTAGTGCTTAAATATAGCTGTAACTTCACAATTCAAGTCATGTAAATTATGCAAACAAGCTTTTGACAGCTTGTATTTATAGTTTATTTACTTCACAAGTAAAGGAGAAACCCAGGAAAAATAAAAAGTCCTGCTCTCTACAAAATTCAGCTGCAGCTTTTGGCTTATGTTAGTGTGAACTTTCAGGTGAGCTCATTCAACTGGATTGAAGTTAATAACTTTTGAGTTTTCTAATGGAGGAAATGACCCAATTTTATGACTCTTTGCACCTGTTGATGTCGCAAACAAACAAACAAAATTAAATTATACAAGTTTCTAAAAATCCAAGGTGAAGTGTAGCTTTTAAATCAAAACAAGCATACTGATTTAGCTAAGTCACAGTGGTCCCCTGTGGCATAACTAACAAGAAATTATCTTCCTGTTGATTTTGCTGGTGGAGACGGAATCCTGGAGAAAGGGTTTGATGCTGGCTTTACTTTTTAAAAATTCTCTGTAGCTAGTCAGGCAATAGGGATTGTCTGAGACATTATTTGACCACCAGATGTCATGGTAGAGCTGAAAAATTTGGAAGTAGTTAAGGTGACATGCAAGACCCCTATAAGAGGAAGTAAAATTTAGAAACATAAAATTAAGTTGAAAAGGAAATTCCTTACCTCTCTTACTCAATCATTCCAAAATATCTGTAATTGTGAAACTGACTTAATTTTCATTGTCTGTATCGCATGAAAATTTGGTTTTAAATTATTTGATTTTTTTCTTAAACGTGTTTCTGTTTTATTTTTTTCTTTCTACTCTGTGTGTAAAGCTTTTCATAAGCATTCTCTAATGCTGAATACTTTCTGCTCATCTGTCCTGGTTCTTTTCCTTCTTACATTTTCATTCTGCTCTGGTGAGTGTAAGGAATCTTTCTTCTTAACAGAACATGTTTGAATGTTACGTGTATAAGGATAAAGTTCAAAGGGGTTGGCTGTTTTTTTTCCCTTTATTCATGGTTTATGGGGTTTATACTTCTGTCGTTTCTGTTTTCCATCTGAGGCTTTTGGTTAGCACATTTAGACAAAAAGTGCATTTGAATACAATTGTTCAGCATACAGGACTCATGCAAATTGTAAACTCTTGCAGATAAGAAAAAGTCAAATAGTAGTAGATTTGGATTTAGTAAGCTGCAGAGATGTATTAAAGAGGTTAAATAACCCTCAGAGATGCAGTCATTCCTCCTCTTTTAGAAGTGTTGTTTCCTCCTGTTTTAGAAATGTTGATCCATTAATATGCTAAAGTAAAAGTTTGCAAAGTGGTCTCACTAACATCCTAATTTTCAGAGAGATTCCCATCAGGGGCTCTACACTTTCAGGCTAATATCCTTTGTGAATATTCCTATTTCCCTTTGACTTCCTTTTGAGACAGGATTTTTACTTTGACATCATGTGGTGAAAAAAAAATAGGTGAAACTCTCTGATCGTAGATGAAACCCAGCAGTAAAAATAAAATCCAGTAAAGGCAAACCCTTTGGGAATCTGCTTCCCACTCCCTCTCCTTGCAGCCCATACATGCATATACGTTTTCTACATCAGAAGAAAAAGCTGCTGAGTGGAACTTAGTTACAGAAAAAGATGATTGTGAGTTAAGTTCAGAAGGGCAGAAAAAAGGGTGATATCTTTGGAAACATATAGCAGTGCTCAGTTAATCTAATAGCCAAGACATAGTGTTTATTAAAGGATTTGGGAGGATCATAAGGGAAAATGGAAATTGCACTTGAACCTTATGTTCTAAGCAATGCAGCTCTTTTTGTTTATACCACAAAAATAGTTAGAAAATGACTTGTTGAGAAAATGATTTTTGCATGATTGCTAAAAGAGATTTGTGTGTATCAATTCTTTGTCTTGTAGGATTCTGAAAATAAGTAACAAATTCCAAACCCCATTCTGTTTATTCCTTAGATGAAACAACTGGAGCCAAGACACTATGGCCTACAACTCAGAAGACTGGTTGATGAAACTACTGAGTATTGTGCTCCTGAACCGTATGAATACATAATAGACCAGGAAAGTGTGACTCCTTTTTAGATAAAGCTTTGTGATGTCTGTAGCTACAGTTGAATTATCAGTGACAAATATGTGTAATTTGCTTCTAAAATAAGATTTTAAAGCTGTTCTTGGATTGCGTTCTGCCATTCTTGTTCACACAGTCCATACCTGTGCAGACATTTGGATGGCTAAGCACTGCAAACACTCTCTTCAAGAACCATTTGAAGATTTAAGTGAACCTTCTGGTACCAAAACAAAGTGTCAGTCTCTGCTCCAGGCTAGGTTTTCTATCTTTGGCTTATGATACCAGTGGCACTTGTACCTCTGATACCAGTGACACTTGCACAGTAACACAGTTCTCTGTTAAAGACAGCACATTTTGGCTCTTTATTGATGCAAAGAATATTGTGCTTGTTTCTCATGCTGTACCTTTGGGTTTTGGTGTTTGCAATTTCATAATTTGATGACTTACGGTACTGTTTTTTTTCCTACAGGTGTATGATGAAATAGAAATTTGTCCGTTAAATGTTTATCATGTTCACCTTACAAAGACAGAGAACATAAGTGATTTTGGTAAGCTCTCAGAAATTTTTATTTTTCTCATTACTTACTTTCTCTTCAGGACTGTTCTGTCTCAGAGAACAGG
Organism: Bucco capensis; assembly: GCA_013396975.1. Lineage (NCBI taxonomy): Eukaryota > Metazoa > Chordata > Aves > Piciformes > Bucconidae > Bucco > Bucco capensis. The sequence continues at coordinate 161,273 of VWZO01015149.1, forward strand.
CAGAGCCATCCTTGATAGCTCAAAATCTGAGTCTGCAAAAGACTTGAGGCATTGTAACAAAGACCTAAGCTGGTTATTTTACAGTGACAAACATATTTCTTATGTTTGGGAAAGGTCTACTTCCTAATTCTGTTGCACTGGCCAAATAATTCAAGCATGGAATTGTCAGAACAGAAGTATCCTTTGCCAGGATTAATAGAATCGTTCTCAGTCAGGCAGTGATCAAAGTCTGCTCTTTTCTTTTTTGTAGTGGGATCCTCTGTTGGTGCAGTATCAACAGAGTGTCCTTTGGTACAAATTCTGACAGACCTTTTATCAATGGGAGCCAGTTATGCATAGGGGTAATTATATACCTTGGAAAGATGCCTTTGTAAGGCAGCTCTGTGCTGTTCTGTAGCTGCAAGTCTGTCGGTGTAAATTATTCCTTTCTGGGCTGTCTCACTCACTGTATGGATTTGGTACTTTAGAGTTTGGGTTTCTAGTTTGGGGATCTGTTTAAGACACTTTTATGTGTTGGACACACTGTAGAATTCTTACCGTAATGATGAGCTGCATTGTTGAAATGGCATATGGGACTGAAGTCAAAAATAATTTCTTTTCATGTAATTTGTATTTTTGTACAGCATAACCTGACATTTCCTGGAAGTTGAAAAGACTTTTAACAGGGCTTACAATGACTGAGAAACAATGTGATAATTTTTCTATGCTCCATGAGTGTGTTCTCACAAGAAGTACCTCTCTCTGCTTGTGCAGGGTTTACTAAGTACACAAAATAAAAGGGAAATGTTTCAGAGAAAGTTTATTTGATTTAAACCTCTCTCACTTCAGGCTTTGCTGTCACAGCACAAGTTGATGAAAACCAGCACCTCACACGTATATTTATAAGTGATGTTCTCCCTGATGGACTGGCATACAAGGAAGGTATTGTATTATATTCATGTTTAATACTCTAATTCATTATCTTCTTAAAGTCACAAAACATGAAGAACTTTAGTACTGCTGTCTGAAATGGTTCTTGGCTATTACTATTCATAGTTTTATTTCCTGAAGACCATGGAAAGTATGTAATATTAGGAAAGATAACATATGCAGGGTGACTGAGTTACCCTTGCAGTAGAGCAGGGAGGGAGAGTTCTTGTTCACCCTTGGAGGCAAAGTCTGTGTTCAGCCTTCCGACCAAGTACTTTTGCACAGAGGAACAGGCTGGAGGAAAAAGTTCATCTCACGCCAGGGAACATCATGGGCTTGGTCAGTCTCCAAGACTCATCCCTCCCAATTTTGCTGGCACTGAAAAGTAGCCTCGCATTTCTGTGAGCTCCTTCTCTGCTCCAGTGCTCAGAAATCATGCTTTTCTTCCTTGGCACAGCAGGTTCACATGCATTCTGCTCTCTGAAAACCAGAAAGACAAACATGGAAAAACAGATATGAGAGTTTCATTTGCTACCTGAGTGTAATGACCACGTGGCTGTTGCTGACCTTGAAAGGCAGCAGTTACCACTGCTTAGATTTATACAAAAACTGATAAAGACTCCATCTGCTGTTGTTCCTATTTTGCATGAATGATTTGATCTGTGTGACTAGTGCCTAGTTCTTCCCAGATAATGAAATATGTGTTATGATGCTGTACACTGATGATATCTGAGTCATAAGAGGTGCCTCTATTCTAATGTTCTTGAAAGTTGTGCTTCCTTCCCACCCACCAAATTCTGTAGCATCTTTAGAAAGAAACAACTTGATTGCTGTGCTATGTGTAACACCTATCAAACGAAGCATGATCTGTATAATCATAGCACAGATAAAGCTCCCCTTGAATCTAAGGGACTTGTGGTAGAATTAGGCTATTTGAATTAAACCCACAAAAATAAAAGGTGTATCAGCATAAGGTTTGGGTTGTGACTGTTTACATTTTGTATTTCCTGTTTTGTTTTTTTGTTCTTTTTTCTTCTTCTTCTACTTTGCTTTCACATGCTCCCAGGACTCCAAGTAGGCAATGAAATCTTGAGCATAAATGGAGAGGCTGTGTCTGATCTTGACCTCAGGCAGATGGAGTCACTGTTTTCAGAGAGAAGTGTAATGCTCACTCTGAGAATGAACCATTATGGGACCCAGCAACCTTTATGTGCGTCCTGGTCAGATGGTGACATTTCCAGGGACCCAAAGAGTTTGCTGCCTCCTCCAAACCAGTCACAGCTCCTGGAAGAATTTCTAGATAACTTCAAAAAGAATACAGCAAATGGTGAGAGATTGACAATGAATCTATAACTTCAACCTCAGTTCTGATATCGCTGTTTTTTAAAACTCAGTTGTGTTTAAAATTGTGTGCTTCCTTAGCGAGAAACCCAAGTACAAATTAAGTTCCATTTACACTTCATATCTGTCTGTTATTTTATTATTTTCTAGAAAGTAGAAATGAAACAGAATATGATCCTTTCTGCAGGGAAATTATATTCTTTAAATCTGTTTGGCTGCACCATCCTGTACTAAGTGCTCTCTTAACTGGTCTGTGCCATCTTAGGTACCTCAAATACATCCATTTCCTGGCCAATGGTGGTTGAAATGATGTGATGGCTTTCAGAGGCAGAACTATTGTTCTGTGTTTACTATGCTTTACATATGATAAGTACCCCATACATTAAGGGTGCATTAAATGCAATAGTCATCATCATCTCAGAAAGGGGTCATTTACCTCTCCTCCAACCCAATGATGTTATTGTGTTCCCATTGGATACAGCTGCTTGCTGTGTAGAAGCAAGCCAATGAAAACAGCTATCATAGGGATTGTTTTGGTAGTACCTTCTCATATTTTGTACTCGATGTGTTGTCACTGTATTAAGCATTGAATGGAGGATATATCTTAACAGTGCTGTGTGAGAGTGAGATCCTGCTGGGTTTCTATGTGAGAAACATAGAAATAGGAGGTGGCACATGTATAGGGGCACTGCCTCTCTGGGTGGAGGAGAGCTGCGGTCACCCTTCCCTTCCTTTAGCTGATCTTACTTCCTGTGAGAAATACATCTTGTGATACCAGAACACTTGCAAATGCCTGTCTGAAACAGAAAGTATGTGGGGATTTGCTCTCCTTCCTTCCCATGCCTTGACTATTTTTCACACACAGAATCACAGAATCATTTGGGTTGGAAGGGACTTCTGGAGGTCATCTAGTCCAAACCCCCTGCAGTGGGCAGGGACATCCCTGTCTAGATCAGGTTGCCCAGAGCCCTGGCAAGCCTCACCTTGAATGCCTCCAGGGATGGGGCCCCAACCACCTCCCTGGGCAACCTGTTCTAGTGTTTCACCACCCTCGTGGTAAGGAACTTTTTCCTAGTATCAAGTCTAAATCGACTCATCTCCAATTTAAAACCATTGCCCCTTGTCCTTTCACCACAGGTTTTTGTAAATAGGTCATCTCCAGCCTTCCTGTAAGTTCCCTTTAGGTACTGGAAAGTCACTAGTAGGTCGCCGCGAAGCTTTCTCTTCTCCAGGCTGAACAATTGCAGCTCCCTCAGCCTGTCCTTGTAGGAGAGGTGTTCCAGCCCCCTGATCATTCTTGTGGCCCTCCTCTGGACCTGCTCCATCAGATCCATGTCCTTTCTGTATTGAGGGCTCCAGAACTGGACACAGTATTCCAGATGAGGTCTCACCAGAGCAGAGTAAAGTGGCAGAATCACCTCTCTGGATCTGCTGGCCACGCTTCTTTTGATGCAGCCCAGGATGCCATTGGCCTTCTGGGCTGCCAGTGTGCACTGTTTGCTCATGTCCAGCTTCTCATCCACCAGCACCCCAAGTCCTTTTCTGCAGGGCTGCTCTCCATCATCTCATCCCCTAGCCTGTATTGATAGTGGGGATTGTTCCGACCCAGGTGTAGGACCCTGCACTTGGTCTTGTTGAAGCTCATGAGGTTCACCTGGGCCCACCTCTCCAGCTTGTCTAGGTCCTTCTGGATGACATCTTGCCCCTCCAACTTATCAACAGCACCCCATAGCTTGGTGTCATCTGCAAACTTGCTGATGGTGCACTCAATGCTGCTGTCGATATTGTTTATAAAAATGTTAAACAGTACAGGCCCCAGTACGGAGCCCTGAGGGACACCACTTGTCACTGATCTCCAGCTGGACTTCGAGCCATTGACCACTACCCTCTGGATGTGACCAGCCAGCCAGTTCCTTATCCACTGAACAGTCCACCCATCAAATCCATAGCTCTCTAACTTGGCCAGTAGAATGTTGTGGGGAACTGTGTCAAAGGCCTTGCAGAAGTCCAGATAGATCACATCCACAGGTTGTCCCTTGTCCGCTGAGGTAGTCACAGTATCGTAGAAAGCCACTAGGTTTGTCAGACAGGATCTGCCCTTAGTGAAGCCATGCTGACTGTCTCTGATCACCTCCCTCTCCTCCATGTGCCTTATCCGACCTTCTAGGAGAATCTGCTCCGTGATCCCTGTCCTTGCTTCCACTGCCTGTGTAGTTCCATCTTGGTTTTTAATTTGACCAGCAGGTCTTGATGCAGCCATGCAGGTCTCTTCCCTTTCTTACCAGATTTCTTACACCTGGGGATCGAGAGCTCTTGTGCTCTGTGGAAAGTGTCCTTAAAGATCTGCCAGCTCTGTTCTGCTTTCTTGTCCTTGAGGACAAGGCAGAAGCAAATTTAGTGAGTGTAAAAGATGCAGTTTCCTCACTGCACCTCTAGGGGATGCTAGTAAAATTCTTCTGGAAAGCTAGCTGGGATGCACTGCAGTGTGAGGAGAGCAGCAAGAGGTACGAAAAGAGATTGCTGCTTTTTGTATATAATTATGGTGGCAAGTGTATTCTGTTCGGAATTTTTTTTGTAATTAAAGATGGAAGAAAAAAGAGAATCACATAGGAGAAGTTGTTAGAATGGATTTAATTATAAAGCAATTTTATTAGGTCATCTTTTGAAATTAAAAGAAATCTGAACACAGGATTTGTGATACAGTAAGTAGCATCTCTCTCAGGGGCCTTATTTCAATTTAAAATGCCATTAAATTGGCTAGTGGCACATAAAAGTTAGTGTCATAAAACAAAAATTATGATAGAGCTAATTAATTACATAATTATACCAGAGCTATCGTTTAGCTTATTGGCTTGATATCACAGGCCAGCATTACCTGGAGTATTCAGTATAATAAATGTATGTGTCCATTGACTAGATTCCTCATTCCTTCGGGGTAAATTTGCAACCTGTGCAAATATTCCATTATAATGGGTAATTACTGGAATACGTATTACACTCTAAGTACTAGTGGATAAAGGGACCTAGTATATTTGCTTTTCTGCTTAAAAGCTGCTAAGGAAGATTTATTTTATTCAGGAAGGGAACAAATAGTTCTAAATTAAACTTTGTGAGAAGGACTTTCATGTTTATTGAATTCAGTGCTTAGTGTCTGATCACCTGATCGGGTTCAAATGCAAACCAAAGAAAGTGGCATTACTTTGAATTAATAGATAATCATAAAGGGTTTAACTGTTCTGTGTCCTGCTACTCACTCAGGGATTGAATAAGATTTTAGATAAGACCAAAGGATATTTCATGATACAAGCAGGGATTTGGAGGTCTGAGACTCTTAAATTCACATCCAGTTTTTAATACTGTTCTGCCTCCTTTGGTAGAATTGAATGAGTCACTCCTGAGACCACAGTTTTCAAAAATAATTTCTGGCATTTTCTTGTCCACGTTGAGCCTTTTCTTCCAGGGCAGTGCCTTTGGAAGTCAGCTGTTGCCAGCAAAGGGGGGACCTCTTTCAAAAGTCAAGCATAGTTTGGCTCAAGGTGCATATCTGGAATTAAAAACCATAATGTTTCTGCTGCCTCTTCCCTGTTTTTAAAAACTAGCTAACTATATTTATCTTTTTGGAGTACTAGGGGAGTTAATGATCTAAAATTAACAAAGTTCTTGGAAAATGGAAATTTTCAGCACTAGTGGATGTGATAATGTCCTGCTTGGTGCTTAATGACAACCATCAAGTGAGCTTCATACAACTTGGGTGGTAATAGTTTGTCCACATTTGTTTACAGTTTTGTAACTGCTTAGCATAGCACTGATGAATGCCTTTTCCTGTGTATTTTGCTATGCTGAGGATACCAAATTATACCTTGTGGCAAACTTTGGCAGCCTTTACTATACAGAAGGGAAGTGATTGACTTTCTCCAAAGCCACTAACTCTGCCACTCCTAAAAATCATTTCCAGACAATTTTCTGTGAGAGTGATTAATTTTCTCCAAGAGGTTGCTGTACCTTTATAGCTATATTTTGGATCTGCTGTGGTCCTATCATTTGATCTCCCACATGGCAACTTGCTGCTTAGCCACTTGGCTGGTAATAAGCTTATCCTGGCCAAGAAATAAGATTAAATACTTTTAAAAAATGCACTCATGAATGTGGAAGACCAAGGAACAGAACAACTAAATTTTCTCAAAGCTCTATTGCTAAGGAAATGAAACAAATATTTGTGTAGAATTAAAATATGAGGGAATTGGACTGGAATTCTTACAACTGTGGAGGAAAAAAATGCCTCATTTTAAGATGGCATGGCTATTTGAAGAAGAAGCAACAGAGGAGGCACAAGAATTGAAAATGTATATTTAGGACACCCCCATGTGGGTTAAAGTTATATCTATAATGTGCTGAGGCAGGAGGTAGAAGCATTAGTAGGTGTTAAAACCCATTTCAGTATGTGAGTTGCTGTCAGAGTTGGGCAATTTGGTTTTTATCCCAGCAAGTGGGTTTTTGCCAAAAAAGCTGTCATTTCTGGTTAGCTGACATTATTGAAACCAACCTTCATTTGTAAATAGAAAAAGGGGGTGTAAAAAGTGAGGGCTAGCAGTTTGGATATGTTTTAACATGTTTCTATGAAGAAACGTTTTCATCTGGGAGGGTTAAAGAGCTAAATGGGAAAGGAACCCTTTAAAAAAAAATAAAAATGGACATACTGTTCCTTCACTCCCCACTGTACTCCTTACCTTTAGGGTAGGGAAGTTTCTGTGCATGGTCTAGGTTCCTGTCTGGCCCATCTTTCTAAAGGTGTGGTGCAACGAGCTCTGAAGAAGGCTTGGATGCTGCTGACATGGGGGGAAGCTTTCTCCTCCTCCTCCTGTCAACCACCTTAGCCCTTCCTTCCAGCCCCATAACATTTGTCCCACCCCTGTGCTGGCAGCAGCACTTGCTGGAGCCCTTGATGAAGCTAATTAAGGAAAAAACTTTCTTTTTTACTCCCCTGAAAACTCAGTGAGTTGAACCAGCAGGTGCAGAGGTCTGACAAGGGCCAGAGCCAGGTAAGCAGGAGGAGGAGGAGCAGGGAGAAGGCAAGTGCCAGGGGAGAGCTGGTTGCAAGGAGAGTTAACTGTCAGACATGGCAAGCTCCCTTTCAGCCAAGCTTCCTGCAGAGTACCTCTCTAGCCATTTTGGAGTATGTTTTGCCCCCTTATTTCCTATCTCTTGTACTGATCCCTGGGCAGCAGCATGGTCTGGGTTTGAGTCACTCCTGAGGAAGCTATTTCATGTTGTCTAAAGCATGGCTGGAGTCCAAAAGAGAGAGCGAGGCATCGTGCTGTTTGGCAGGTAGCTGGGATATGCACTGGAGAGGAGCAATGACATTTCAGCTCCTGATCTGCTAAACACTGAGGAATTTTTGCAAGATGTAATTGCTTCAGGAGGACGATTAGTGGTTTGAACCCTAATGTGGGAAGTGACTCTTCTGTTTCCCACTACATGAGCCAGTTCTGAGTTTAATCTTTGTGAACACAGACAGAAATAAAGCACATCATTTGGCCACAAGTTTGATTTTGATATGACTGGAATATTTTTTAAAATACGGTCATAATAGTAATTGGTTTGGATGCAATTCCAAGGTACTTTCTGGTTCAAATACACTTCACTAGATGGTTTAGATAACTCTGTAAGGTGTAATTGCAACTTACAGCATCTCCAGAAAGCTTTGCTCTGTTCAGCTTCATCAGATATAACTAAGTTGAGGGAAGAGAATGGAGACAGAGGATGGCTCCGAAGCCAGCTGGCTGTATCCATGTCACTGTGCACACCTCTCCAGGTACCACTCCCCCATCCTTTTCCAGCCCCAACCCAGCCTGAATATCATAAAGACTCGTGTGTCTCTCTTAAGAAAAGAGGTGAAGTCAGGAGGACATGAAACTGAGGTGATCTGAAGTCTCCAGCAGCTGGGGCCTGTTCCTGGAGCAGTGGCTCAGATTGCTGTGCCTGCTGCTGTTTGCCCATAGGTTTTAAGCATTTCATAAGCTTCTTTTAATGTAATATTAAAAGCATTTAATAAACAAAAGTAAAACTAAAACATAACTGGAAAACATTTCTGAAATAACTTCTACTTTTAATTATTCCCCAATTAGATCTTGTTTGATTGCCTAGCTGCAGTTTTGATGTTTTGACATTTAAATTCTCTTCATCAAGCTGTTAGACATGGCCTTCATTGCGCTGTGGGTCTGAGTAATCAAAGAAATTTGGTTTTGTTCTTTCACAGTAAACTTTTTTTTGCTTGGAAGAGGTTAATATTGCTTCTTAGCTTTCTGAGTCTGAAGGACACCCCACAGTTCTGTTAGATGTGGGCCCTGATCAGTGTTAGTTGTGCAGGTCTGCACACATAGCTCCCTCTTGTCTGGTGGATCTAATACCAAATAGCCTATGGGTTTATATGGTATGAGGCAACACACTAGAAAAACAGTGCCTCTTTGGAATGTAGCTGTGTAGTTGTCTATGCAGCATGAATGCCTATATGCCTGAAGATCTAAGGCTCTGCTGGGTTTTCTTTTCCTAACTCATTATCCAGTTTACTTCAGCAGTGAGCCACATAGGTGTTGTAGGACATGCAGTGGCTGTTCATCAAAACAAGCTCAGAGGTGAGATGTATGTGTTTACAGTAGTCTTGGATAGCCATGGTAGGTTAGCTCCTGCCTTGGCCAGTTGTGTGCTCGTGTCTTTGTCCAGCACTCTTGTGAATCATAGGATAAAGACTAGGGCTGGTCACTGATGATACTTGGGACTGTAGGTAGCAGTGTAGAGATTAATTCAATGTATTATATTTGTGTCTTCAGAAGCTGGATCCATGGGAGCATTCATTGCCTGCTGCATGTTTTGCAATACAGAGTGTTTCCCAAGAGTGGTGGTTTAATGAGCTCTTGTGGGCACTTGACAAACTGTCCTGTTGGTTTCCTGCTAGATTGTATGCTGCAAATTAAAAGATTGTTGATGCTGTAAAATGGGACAGCCCTAAATGCTCTTCATTGTGCTTTTCTACGGAAAAAGTGTTCTGTTCTGCTTTGCTAAATGCTGCTATGATTTAATCCCTGCGAAGTCAGTGAGACAAATTGTTTTTTTTCTTGATGTAAACTCCGTTAAACCCTGTGGAGCTGCATCTCCTCAGTGACAATATGTAGACATAAATCATGACATTGCCCATCCTACTGAATTCTGTAGAGTGACAATATGGACAGCAAGGAGATTTATTAATGATGATAGACATCCACATACAGACGAGTGCCATAGCCATAACTTGAAGCACATCAAACAGAAGATGTTCTATGTGTCGTGGAGTGTAAGGTAGGTTGAGTAATTAAAAAAAACTGTCAAAGCTAGCCACAGAGTCTTGCTAAACTATTGAGTAACTTCCCCCCCCCCCCTTTTCTTTCTGTTTTCATTACTTCTGTGCCTATAAATCTGAGATGGAGAAGAAAATGTACCCCCTAGGGTGATACATTTGGTACCTGGGCAGAGCCAGCTCCATTTGCTTTCCAGGTCTCCTTGGTGCAAATGACCTCTGAGGATGGCCAAAGCCATCCCATGTGAGCAGTCCTGCAGTAGCAGCAGAAACCAGAAGACGAGCCACTGACAACACCACTACATGTCCAGCAGCTTCAGCCTAGAAGACCTAATGGCAGCAGCCTTTGCTGACAGCTGTAGAGTGTGGTAGCCACACAACCTGGTCTCTGCTGTGTCTTCCTCCTCTGTACCACAGCCACACATCTGCAGTTGTGAACTGGAATGGAAGAGTGATGCACTAGCGGCGGCTAACACTGGCCTCCAGTGAGACTATCTGAGAAGGCATTTGTTAGGCACTTAGGAAATGAATGTATTTAGATAACAATTTCAGAAGCCAGTGTGAAGTGTTAGGCTTAAAAATGAAAAGCCTGAACAGTGGTCTGGCTGGCAGATATTTGGGCAGAGAAAGTTCAGAAGGGTAAATAACTCTATACAAACATACTGGTGATGGCAGGGGCTAATAGGCATTGTTACAAAAGTGCAGGCAGCTATTTCCTGTTATGTTGCTAATTTGTATCTCCTGTTGATCACTGAATTAGCAAATGAGTCAAATTATTTTGCTTCTTCATGAACAGTTTATCAACAAAGGAACTCCCAGGATCTGAAGGACTCTGCTCCAGATTCAAAATGGATGTTTCTGCAGATATTTAGGAAAAAAAAAAAAAAAGAGCATAAAGCAGCCTGCAGAAAGTCACACTTGCAGAAGTAGGTGGCTGACTGGAGCTGAGCCACTGTTCAGCATGTGGTCCAACATGTCTTAAGCAGGCTGCATGATACAAGAATATTTTTCATTAACATACTGGCTTTTTCTAAACATGAAAAAGTGAAGTGTTTAAAGAAGAAGCATCATTTTCCTCCTTGAAGGATGAGAACAAAGGAGAGAGACTCACCCTGCTTGAGCATTTCAGACTCTGGCCAGAAGTATGAGTTTCTCTTTGTCTGAGTACTATCAGATCTGTAAAAAGCAGCAGCCTGATTGCATTGTCCTTTAGGAAGCATGTAGAGAGCCTTCTGGCATTTCATAGTTTGGTCCCTGAAGCCAAAGCATATGGATGAGAGGGGCCATAAAGGGAACCTTCTTATCTGACTTACAATTGCATGTCTTGTTTATAATTACATGTCTTAATTACAATTGCTCTGTCAGTGACAGGCATCTAATAATTCTGTGTTTAAGCACTCTATCTGGGGAGACTGATGTTACAACATCTGTATGCTAATTTCCTTTCCAGATTTAACATCTGGAATGAATTCCTGAATGAATTCTCTGGCTATGCCAAAAAGTCAGTTGTTAAGCCTTGACGCTGAGCTGAGAATGTACCTTCCAGCCAGTCCCAAAATAGGTTACAAAATTCCTAGAACAACAAAAAATGATAAAAGCCAAAATACATTGCAGGGATTTAAAAAATTCTGAATTATTAAAGTCCAGTGTATTTTATTTTTGTTTCTCTAACACTTTTTCTAGAAACTGAAGTTACTTGTATTAATAGACTCAAGTCATATTAGATTAGCAATGAAAATGTGAGCTCCTTAGTATCTGAAGTAAGGTCATGGCTTTCAGAAGAGCTTGAAAATTCCCTAGGCAGAAAGGGGAAGGAGTTCTTTAATTGGTAATAAATTTAATATTTCACTATCTTTTTAACTGTTGGTCAAAGCAGCATGACAGCTGTAAACCACTGTACAGTTAATAACCATAGTTACTGCCCACAGATTGTTTGGAATTTACTTCAGCATCGGACTGTGAGTGCTGAACTAGTAAAACTTGCCTGTGAGTACCAGCTGTGGAGAAACAACTGAACTGGCACTGTGCAATTGCTAAAAACTTTCATAAATTCCAGTTAAAATTACTGAATTGAGCTAATGAGCACTCACATAATTCCAGAAAACTTGGAGATCAAGAAGAATCTGCACTTAAGAGTCCATGGTTTCTCAGTCATTTGGCCAGATTCCTAGAGCAGATGAGAGGTAAATCAAATTGCTTTGGCTTTCAGCTTGAAGTGGTGGAGGTTATGATGTGTGTCAATGATTATTTCTTATCTGTGGCTGTAACCTACCTTCCTTTTCTTAGATCTGTTTCTTTAGTTCAGAAGCTGCTTGGAGACAGCTTTTGGTCTAGAAATTGAATGTGGATGTAAAAACTCATGAATAAGCTCAGTGTGTAGCAGCCATTTTCATATTATTGAGGCTTGTACTGGTAGGACATAAGAGTGTAAAGAAGTTATTTGTTTATTTTCTTTATTTGCTACTGTAACATGCAGAGGAAGTAGATCAACAGCTTCAGGTAAAGTGCACTTTTCCTAAGTGGAAACTAGCTCTCCACGTGTCACTTGAGCTGGACCATTCTTGTGTTATGAGCTCTGAACTTTTTCAGCTGACTTATCACCAGATTTATGATCATCCCTCTCTGGCCAAAGTGGGTTTAGATGAAAAAAAAACAAAACCCTGCCTTTTTTCTTTTTGTTTTTTGTGAAGGTCTTTAATAACTGTATGCCTCCAACACCTCCTGATGACAGTTAATGAAATCTTCAATAGGAGTTTGTCTCCTCTTCCCAGAACTCTCTTGCTTTTCTTCTTCCTCACTACAGTTAAAGTGCTCTTTGCAAATTAGACAGAAATTTAACACGCTGCAGAGATTGCATGGGTTCTGTCCTGGATGTCAGCTGCTCTGTGTCCCTTCCATGCTGATCCCAGGTGATAACATGAGCCAAAGAACTGAATGGTCTGATCCTCACATAAGCAAGACATACGAGATATTCATAACTGAACTTGTGAACCCAGAACCTTTCAGATCTCCCTGGTGAAACTTGGATGCCCTCTATAACAGAGATTATGAGAATGTCTCTTGAAAGCCATTCAATAAATTCCTTTGGATCAACTGTTACTTTTTGAAAGATATTTCTTGAAGTCTTTCAGAAAGGAAAAGGACACAGAAGGAAGTGCTTACATACCTATTTTTTTAACTTCATTAAAAAAGAGTAAATACACTGTTGAAAACCTGAAATATATTTAGTTATATCTAACCAAAAGAAATAAGCACATGCGTGCTACCTGCCAAGCTGCACCATTTAACTGAAGTTATGTGTACTAGTCTCCAAGGGAGCATTTTTAGAGTTCACTATGCTGATATTTCTCTTCTCCAGGCAATGCTGAAATGCTTCACCTACCACTCCCTGTTTTTCAGTAAGTCTGAAGGCATTAAGACCACCAAGGCTTTATACCTTTCTGAGAGTTAGCTCAAACTTCAGTTTTATTTACACAAGGGATTTTGAAAATATTTGTTATCTTCTCTTGGAAGCTTACTTTTCTCTTGATAGTAACATTGGTTAGAAGAATATGGGAACTGCAAGCTTATCATAATTAACTGATCAGTCTGGAGAATTCTCACAACAATGAAAAATGCAGCTTTCCATACACCTGGTTTAACTTTATTACCCAAATGTAATATCCCCTTTCCATCCTAACCATGCAGCTATGTTATGGAAACTTTCTGTAATGGAGAGAGGGAGGATATCTTGCATACTGAAGATTGGCTGTGTTGTGTTTTATTGGCAGTTTCTAGAGCATTTAGGATTTAGTGCTAGTACTGAATACATTCTTTCCTAATAGACAGAATGGGTATTCTGCAGTTCCTTGTCATTATGGGTCCTAATTTTTTTCAAGCTAAAATTCATATTAGTATTCTCAGAAATAAGTGGCTCTCCACTTTATTGTTGTTCTGCAACATTTATCTGACAATACCAGTGTTTAAAAATGCTGTCAACTGCTCTGATCTGAGATCAGGGCATCTGTCTTTCACAGACAAGACCAAGACCATCATAATTGCTTGAAGCTCCATGTGTGCGAGTTGCCATATCTGAAACATCCAACCTACTGCAAATTAAAAACTGCAGCAGAGTGGATGGGAAATTTCATTTCCCTCTCAAGTGCCAGAGAACTACACACAAGAGAAAGATCACTTTGTAGCAGAGTAAGCACCAGAGTTAATAATGAACTTCTGGGCTAGAATCAGCAAACAACTGGATTATGGGGCAACTGCTAGGCCTTCTTCACAATGTGTACTTGGGATATAAGCATTCTCATGTTATCACCTAGGATCAACATTGAAGGGGGACACAGCAGCTGACATTATAAAAGAAACAGAATCCTGACTTCTTGCTTTCTTCTGATGGTAATTTTGCCTTTGCAGTGAGCAGCTAAAGTGTTAAGAGCAGTGCTGAGTAGAACGTAATTAAGGCTTCTTCATTAAACAGAAAAAACCAGATAAGCGACATTTGTGTTTGTTGATAGCTTCTTTATGGTAAATGAATTGCCGGATGCTTGATGTTGATGTTTTCCAGTTTATTTCCTTTGGTTTCTTGGCTGGGACTGTAGTACAGATTATTATTGTCTCACACATCTGCTAGAGGATGTGTTCCTACTGTACCTCACTGCTCACAAACAAGTGAATAACTTCCATATTGACCACTTGTATGTGTAGCACTACAGTAACGTGGCAAGAAACATTGCTGTAGGTGTCCAGAGCTCTTGGATATACTGCATGTGTTTGTTTTTCTCACCAGCAGTCCCATCTGTATACTCTGTGCCAACTTTTTTGTTTGAAGATGAGTAGTGAGGAACATAGCTTGGGAAGTATGCTTTTTTTCAGTTTTCAGTGGTTCCATTATAGTTTCTTTTGAATGATGTGAGTCAAGTATCTGCCAGCCAGCAAGACACAACACTGCAGGAGTAATGGCATTCTTCTTTGGTGATGCTGTCAGCAGCTGAAGGTGCTTAGCAGATTCTTAGTATTTGGTTGTTCATTGCTAGAAACCAAGGAAGAAGTTTGGTATGCATTTTGTATGGTGCAGTTAAGCTTTTTGCATAATGGTGTTTTCTTCCTGTGCTTTTCTGAGAATTCTAACATTTATCTGAAGTTGCTACTCTTCTTGTTTGCAACAAGCTGACTGTATTCAAAAAGGGAAAGAAGGAGGACCCTGGTAATTACAGGCCTGTCAGTCTTACCACAGTGCCTGGTAAAATTATGGAAAATACCATTCTGGGAGGCATTGAAAAACTCCTGGAGGGCAACGCAGTCATTGGCCACAATCAGCATGGACTCCTGAGGGGGAGGTCCTGCTTGTCAAATCTACTTTCTTTCCATGACAAGGTGACCCACCTGGTTGACCAAGGGAAGCCAGTGGATGTAATCTTATTAGACTTCAGTAAAGCATTTGATACTGTTCCTCACACTATCCTTTTGGACGAAATGTCCAGAGTCCACCTGGACAAATGTGTCATACAGTGGGTGAGCAACTGCCTCACAGGTTGGGTACAAAGAGTTATGGTGAATGGGGTTACATCAGGCTGGTGCCCAGTCACTAATGGGGTTCCAGCCAGGGTCAACCCTCCACAATGACTGTATTTTAGTTTTTGGTGACACTGCTGTTTGATAGATTAAAAGAAGTTTTCTGCTTACAAGGTTTCTTTCCTTTCCAGTTGGAAGTGACAAAAAGTTCAACTCATCATACATGAGTGTGTATGTATATGTGTATGTAAACATGACAGAGGAATGCTGCAGTAGAGAAAAATTATGTTAAAAGATTTAACATAATCTAAATTTAGTTCCTGTTTAACCTAATATTATCAATCACTTTTTTTCTTCCAGGCAGGTTTATCACAAGTGTGTCAATACAATAAATAAAATCTACTACTGTAATGGAGCTGTATAGGTAGACTTAGTCATGGTATACTCACTATGCTGGAAAGCCTCTCAGGAAATGTTCCCAGCAAAGTAGTCCATGTTTGCTTTAACTAGTGAGAAATGTAATTGTATTAAGGTAAGTAATATTAGAAATAGTTTTTTAAAAATGATAATATTAACTAAAAAAATTAATGAAAGGAAGTGTTGACTTGACCTTGCTTTTGGAAGATTTTTAAGAACGTACCCCTCCTTGCATACTTCTCTGTGCTCATTCCCAGCAAAGATCCAGAAAGTTACGTATTGGAACGATTTTGGACTCACATAGCTCTAATATTTCTCTGAAATCTGTGCATGCTCTTTACACTTTTATTGGTAGTTTTGCCTGAAAGGATAGTGGTTACCCAGCCTGTGAGATAATAGTTTTACATTACTACTTTTGAACATCTTTGTAAATATGAATCCCATTGTAGAGCTAAATCTAGAAGAAGAAAATACATTTTTTTTTATGGTTTGGCTAGTTATTCCCCTTCCACTTAATACTAGAAGTAGAGAGAATTTCAATATTAAACTTACTATTGAGTTTATGTCCTGAGGCTTTGCCTGTGAAATTTCCCATGCTCTAAGGTAATACTCATTCTCTTTGCCCCTTGATTTGTTTGGGGTTTGCTTTTTTTTTTAGCTGTGTAGCTGATGTTGATGCTTGTATGTTCTTGGCTCTTTGGAAGTAGTTTGATGGTTTGTAGGAGCAGATCCAAAGGAAATCTGCTTCCACAATAAAAGAAGGAAAGGGATACAGGATATGGATACTAAACTGATCAACAAGCCATACCTCCTTCCTTCCTTCCCTCCCCCATGCTAGTTTGGCATACAATGTGCAGTAGGATGTCCTTTTTCACCTTGGATCCTTTCTGTGTAACTTTTTTTAGTTTTTACTGTTTAAAATAACATTTACTGTTGTTTACCCAAACTACCATCAGCATCACATTCTGCCAATGCAAATTCTATAGAAATAGGCAAGACTATGTAGACATACCTGTGACAATCCTATTGACTTCGAAGGAAACACAAAGATGAGGGTGAAGGGAAGAAAGGACAAATCATCTGGACAAAGTGATACAGTATTCTCTTTGCCTACTTTGAGTGTGGTTATCCTGATTTTTTCTGTTCATGTTGTCAGCTGATTGTTTTGCCTTATTTTCCTCTTCCTACATTCATGCTTTATCATCATTGCTTGCATAGGTTAGTTTTACTTCCTGTTATGTAGAGGACAAATATGTTTAGTGGTCAGTGTGTAAAATCAGGGAAAGGATAACAGGGTTGTTTTTTTTTCTCATTAGATAGCTACCTGAGATCAAACTGTAGATCCTTTATGCTACTGCAAAATCTATCTAAGGTACATGTTGTTTGAAGGTGTGGGGGAGAAGTGCATTCAAACCCAGAAGGCAAGTAAAAAGAGAATAACTAGGGAAATGATGGGAAATAATATAATTGACATTGCCTCACCCCCCCATAAAATGTTATTTAAAAGTCAGTTCAAGTTTTAGGGGTTGGCTTACCTTTTGTATAACCAGGAGTTGAAACTTGTGCTTGAAAAGTTGAAAGTCAGTCGACATTTATGTATACCTATATACAGAAGAGAGACTCAAAATTACTTTAAAAGTCCAGAGGGCAGGAAAAAATTATTCCTTCACAGGAAGAGGGCTAAAAGCATAATAAAATAAATAGAGAAGGCAGACTTCTTGTTAAGTTCTTAAAGAAGATGGGTAGCTGTTTGGTGGAGTTGTGTAAAACAGCTTGACAGAGTCAAGTGTTTTTCATCTGGGTGGGAAGGGACAGTCCTGATGTTAGCCTTGGCATAGGCACCTCAATAACCTATGGAGAACATAAAATATCAAGATGGCATTGAGCTGAGTTATTTGTATCTTTTTTCTCTGGTTTTCCTGTGGACATCTGTTTGCCGTATTTTATCTTCCTGAGAATGTTCCTCATGGTCTGTAAGGTGCTCTTTTGGGCCTAAAATTCCCATTTCCTTACCTGCTTTGGCCCATGTTTGTCAGTTCTTACTGAGAGGTCTGGTCCTGCTCTGCAGGGACAGGACAACAGCAACACCCAGGTGGAGAGATACTTTTGTCCTTCACAATTTCGTTATTGCTAACTCTTATGATTTTACTGCAAGATGAGTGATACTTGTTTAAATTACCACCTCAGTTGCTGGAGTCAGTAATTAAATAAGAATCTCAGTTTTCACTTAAAACTAAATCTTCAGCATTTGTAGATGTTGAGAAAGAGTTTGAAAACATGCTGATGCGGTGTGAATTATACTCTAGAGGCTTAAAGGCTAGCAAACAAAGCAGCAAATAATAACACAAAAATCCTTTCTTTTATTTCTATTTTATTGTCTGAGGTTGCTAAAAATCATAATTTTTCTTGTGACTGCTACATTATTTTCAGCTACTTGGATTTAAAATACTACAGATCAAAAATTACTTCTAGAAGTTGAAATTAGAATTTCCACGTAAACATCTCTGCAGATTTTAAGCAGCTAATTGAGGAAATGTAGAGAAAACCCATCATTTTTATAATGAATGTTCTGCATTGTTGGATAGATCTTGTGTTTACACACAAAAGAGATTGAAAGCTATGGTCTGTCAACAAGTAGAGCAGGGCCTCCTCTGTTTTTTGCATTGTGCTAGCTATTATGTATATGGACTCCAAACTTAGTAAAACTGGTATACTATTAGTAATCAGAAGGGATTTTGTCCATATTATGAACTGTGATGTTTGTTCTAAGGCAAAATTCTCTTTTCCTCTTAAATCTTTTAAAGATTCAGGGCTAAGTTGTGTCAAACAACAGTGTGCTTATCCAAAGAGAACTGCTGAGCGCATTTAATTATCCTCAGTGGTTGTCTCACTACAGAGTGTGCTGATTATAGATAATGCTACCGTTTAAAGTACTCTTAACAAGAATGTTACATTTATTTTGGTAGATCAAATATGCACATTGCTTCAGATGGTCTTAGGTGTTTTGAAAGCAGAGTTTTCAGGCATAGTTATTCTTTGCTTTGACCTCCTGTGTTGTTTTCTGGGAGGGTTGGGAAGATCGCAGATTTTTTTATTCCTTCTCTCCTCCTGTAGTGATTCTACTAGACACTGAAGGTATTTGCAGATAAAAACAAATACTTTTCCTGTTCCTATCCTAGAAGGTTTTCTAATTTATTTATTTGTTTTCTTTCAAATGCAGATTTTAGTAATGTGCCTGATATCACATCCAGCCTCAAAAGGAGTAGTACTGATGGCACTCTGGACCAAGTGCCACACAGGGAGAAGACTGATCCACCTTTCAAGGTAAGAACATGTTTGATATGTCAATCCTTATGCGAACAAAAGACAGTGTTTTAGTGTTAATGCTCTGCATTTTGGGGAAAGAATTTCACATATGGCACCAATTTGGGAAAAAATAATTATGCACATTAGCTGTATTTAGTGTTTTATTATTTTGAGGTCACCCTGACAGATCAGCGTCTGTAGTACAGCTGCTGCATCTCCAGAAGCAGTGTGATGGGACAAATGGCAAACAGGTGCAGACTTGTCATATTCTTCTTTCTGTGTTGTTTGAACCCAGTTCTGCAGAGAGCGGTGAAGCTGCTGCAGCTTTCTGACTGATGCAGTTTAGTTTATGTTTTGTTTTTGCTAATACTTCTCAAGCTTGTTAAGATTGCGGTGACCATAGCATCACTTGCCTAACATCAGTAGTTTGAGACTGGACTGCAGACTTGAGTGTTTGAGAGCCAGTAATTCCCACTCTCTAATTTGGAGAATCTTTATGTGTTTGCAGTTGCTTTTTGACTTCAGTTGGAGTAATGGATGCTCAGACCTTCTCTCAGTCAGGATTTTGGAGGCCAGAAGACCAGAATAGGGAGGATATATTGAGCCCTTAGCCATGCCTACTGAAAGGAGCTGATCCTGTCTTACTTTTGGAATTACTTGGTAATCTACTTCAGTGTAATATAGATTACTTACGCAGTTTCTCTAGAGAGTAAGGAGAAGCCCAGTGATTGTGGGTCTTCAGCCTATCTCCTGCTGCACAAGGAATTCCCACAGAGATAATTCCTTATATCCTATGTAACACACTGCTTATGCTCCTGAAAACTCTTTGCAACCAGACAAGAATAAACTGGAGTTTTCTCTCCCTAGGACAGATTGTTTCTTTGGAAGACTTCTGTGGATTTCTCTACTGTCCTATTTCAGAGCTTCTGCAGTGTTTTAGGGGCAGGGATCTTTGTGGGAGCTCAGCAGAGATGACCCCAAGGCTTAGGATACCTTGGTGGCTGGCTGCAGCAGCAGCCTGGTGCTTGGCCAGGTTCTCCTGCATGCCTTGGGGAGCCCTGCCTACCATGCACTGTGCAGACTTACATAACTGAGCTCCTGTCCTGTTGGAGGGGAGGAGGTTCTGGGGCATCAGCTTTGCTTTAACAGAGTAACAAAGCAAATCCTAATCACCTTTGTCAAATGCACCAGATGACAGAAAATTAGGGAGAGTTCAGGAGAACTTAAATACACAGAGAACTATTCACGTACACTTAGTTGATGCACTGAATGGACTAAATTGGCTCCAATGCTTTGAATTAAATGCTGCAATTAAAGCTCAAAAAAGAGGCAAAAACAGACAAGTCTGCTCCCTACCCTCTCTCCAGCCTCAAATCTGTCATGTCTAGCAGTATTAATGGCTTGTACACAATTTGCCAAAGTAACTGCCCATGCCATATTGCAGTTCACTTCTTGGGTTGAAATGCAGGTCTGCTAGTGTAATTTTAAAAATTATCTGAAGCTGTCATAGTTTTGTAGGTACAAGGAGGGGGGAATTGTCTTGGCAATCAGAGGTAGTCTGACTTGAACTGCAGCTGTAAACGAGTCTGTGACAGCTCTACAATTTCTGCAAATGGTTTGTAATTGATTGCTGTCTTTCTGTTGGAGGGTGCCTATTACTGTCAGAGCTGTTTGTCTGACCCCTTTGATTTCTCCCATAGATGTAGAATTAAGAAAAAAAAACACCCCAAACCCTCACAGTAAATTTAGATAGCGTATATTGTGTGTGCTTTTGTGATTTGGTATAAAAGGAATTAAAATCGTTTTTGGATTTATAGCTGTAATTTGGGATTGCTCACCAGATGAACAGTAGCTATTGCTAATGAAAGTTAGTTTGAGGAAATTATGCAGCTTCAAAAGGCATAGCATCTGGACTTGGGTTTGGTTTATTTTTCCCCTTTGCCTTCTGTTTCCTGCATGTGCTAAGTTGACCCACGGCTGCAAGGAGCAGTAGCACAGACACCTCAGCATTAGGTGATGTCACAGAAGTATAGGGGAGAGGAGATCTGTAAGCACAGCCCTGTGGAGAAGACGATGGTGGTGCTAAGAGGTTCTGAGCACAGCCTGGAACAACAGGCAGCTTGGGATTATTTCAGGGGACAGACAGCTAGAGATGCTCACTTCCCAGTTGACAGCAACTGTAGATGTAATTACTTGGCTCTAAGGGAGCAGACTCCTTTTTGAAGTTTGGTTGATTTTTGTCCTGCAACGTAAGTAAATAAAAAACAGCCTTAAGGCTTTGGATTTAATGGTTGCATGTCTGATTTCTAGATTTTGTGTTTCTCATTTGGAGCATTTTCTTGTTTGTTTTTCACCATTACTTTCTTCATCTCATACCAAGCTAACATTAGCTGTCATATTAACTGAAAGTACAGTGAGGCATTTGACAAGTTGCTTGTAATCTCGAAGGAATGTCTACTGTTGCATGTTTACTACATTCAAGTATGCATTCATTCAGCTGTACATTTTTTGTAGCCTGGGAAATGAATGAATTTAGAATTTACCTCTCATCAGAGAAGGGCAACAGAAGATTGTTTCATTCCAGAAATGGAACCTTTCCTTAAGTTATAAAATGTTTTTAAACACATTATAATAGCATTATAAAATATTATTAAAAATGCAGGGACATCGAGAACCATCCATTCCAGATGCTCATTAGTTTTGTCAGCTCTGTATTCTCTGGGATGCCCCATATATATCTTTAATACCTGTGAGTTTATTTTCTGCTTTATTTAACAAGGATAGATGTTATACTTCTAACACATTCTGCTGCAGTACATTTTCAAACTGTGTTAAAATACTTTTTATGTAGCAGTGGCATGTTGTCCTTGCAATTGTTGGTTCTGGAGTATGTAGGAGTGTGGTTGACAGAAGAATAGACCTCAGAAAATCTGGGGATTGCGTATGCCTGTCTGTGCAATTATGTTTAGTTGTGTTTAATCATTTTGAGAACTAATTGTCCATGCTCCTGGTGCTCAGTTAAATCCTGGTATGTTGACAGTTGCCAAGAATCAAGCTTTCCATACATCAAAATAGCACAAAGCTGAATAAATAAAAATTGCAACTTTTACTTTAGCTACTCATGATTTCTAATTGAAAACTGTGCTGGTTAGAAATGTTTTCTCTAGCCCATTGTTTATTTTAAGAAAGTTAAAAGTTTAATGTAGTCTGTTACTGCTTGCTTATCTTTACTTTGTTTTTTTCAACATATTTAAAATATCCTTTTATGAAAGAGGAATGTAGCTAAAAGATGAATTTTTACCACATAGATAGCTACTATTCTAAGGTCTCTGTTAAGACTTTCAGTTGCGGAGAATCTCTTGAGTATCATCAGAGATAAGTATTTCCAAAAATAATACTAAATTTTAACAGATGGGAAGAAGAAACTTCATATAAATGCATGTGTGAGAGGGGGAAGATGTATTTTCACTTTAAATTCTGTAGATATTTTACAGATCATAAGAGAAAACCTCAGAGTAAACTATGTGCAAATATTTCATATATCTCCATTATATTTTCAGCTGTATCCTAGAGCTGTTCAAGAAAACCAGTAAAAATAGCTAGTGTGGTGCTTTATAATCATGGTAAAAATAGTCAATGAATGCATAATGGTTTTATGCTGGCATCTTCAAAAATTTACATTGCAGATGCAGAAACGGAGGCTACTGTGATGAGAAACTTTGAATGTTAACAATAATTTGCTTTCTAAAGAATGTCAGACTCATTTGATTTTGTAGTGCTTCTGAAGTGGTGCCGTATTTCTTCCAATCAATGAAGTAAAACTGATTCTAGGAATAAGTTGGATATAGAGGCTTAAAGAAATTGCCTTTGCTGTTGACTCTTAAAATTGTCAATCTGCTCTCAGAACAGGTTATTGATCACACATCAGCATGTGCACGTGAGGGCCAGTCTATCCCCATCACCTCTTAATAAAAAAATACTGCACACTGCAGCATGAGAAAACTTTTTTTTTTTCCTTGGGAATACCATTCTTAATGCGGTGGACAGAAATTATGTTTAAAAACCCCTGACCACCTTTCCCTAGCATGGGCTGCTCTAGATTACCTCAGCTCAATCCTCCTCTGCTCCTGTTTCACAACTCTTTCCACTTTCCTTCCATCTGGTGAGGAAATGGAAGAACTTGTGACAAGTTTGGTTAGTAGAGTGCATGACACCCTTGGCAAACACAAATCTCCATCTCCTGGAGCATGGATGGAGCATTTTCATCAAGTGATTTCAGTTTTTTTATAGGGATGAGGTGCAAATCAGTATAATGGCTCTACCTGAAATGTCTGTATTTATATATAGTTTGTCTTCAAACTACCTAAAGCTATTTTGAAACCCCTTCACTGGAAGTAGCACTAAACCCATCAACATCTCATGCAGATAGAGCAATTTAAGGGTAAAAATCCTGAGGTACAATATCTATTCAAGTTCTAGGTTCAAACCTGAATGAAAGAATGTGTATCCCATTGCTAGTCTGTCTGAATGCTCAACTCCTAAAGAAAAATGTGTAGTTTGATTTTGAAGAATGGAAGGGGGCAACTGTGACAGCTGTCATGAAATAGTAGAGGTGAAAGCAGTTATTATTAATCATTACTCTTGTAGTCCAGTCCCAGCAGAAAATTAGTAAATTGTTAAGCATTTTTCATAGAATCATAGAATCACAGAACAACCTGAGTTGGAAGGAACCCACAAGGATCATCAAGTCCAACTCCTATTAGGCATAGGACAAAACCCCAAGTTCACACAAGGTGCCTAAGGACATTGTCCAAGTGTCTCTTAAACTCCACAAGATTTGGAGCCATGGCCACCTCCCTGGGGAGCCTGTTCCAATGCTCCACCACCCTCTGGGTGAAAAAATTTTTCCTAACATCCAGCCTGAATTTCCCCCGGGACAGCTTCATACCATTCCCCCATGTCCTGTCACTACCCACTAAAGAGAAGAGCTTAGCCCCCACTCCTCCCTCTCTGGTGAGGAGGTTATAAACTGCAATGAGATCTCCCCTCAGCCTTCTCTTCTCCAGACTGAACAGGCCAAGTGTTTTCAGCCTTTCGTCATATGTCTTCCCCTCCAAGCCCTTAACCATCTTCGTTGCCCTCCTCTGGACGCTCTACAGCAACTCTATGTCCTTCTTGTATTGTGGAGCCCAGAACTGCACACAATACTCCAGGTGAGACCACACCAGTGCCAAGAAGAGCAGGACTATAACTTCTCTTGCTCGGCTAGTGATGGAGTGCTTGATGCACCCCAGGATTCAGTTGGCTCTTGTGGCTGCTGAGACACACTGCTGGCTCATCTTTATTTTACTATCTTTTTTTTTTTTTTTTTTTTTGCTATCTATTATTACTCCCAGATCCCTCTCAGCTGTGCTGCATTCCAGTCTAACATTCCCCAGAAAGTAGGTTTATGGATGATTTGAATGGTATTTTATCTTCCAGAAGAAAGCAAGTGGATACTGGGAGTGATGTATTTCTCTGATCTGTTACCTAGAAAACACTGAGCAAGCATGTGACCTCTATATAGCATACGTACATTGGGATATTGGGATAGTTCAGAGCACCAGTACTCAAAACACACCCAATAGCCTTCTGTTGGTGCTGTCAGTAAATGTAATTAATCCTATGTGTTCCGGTGGTGGTTCATGTAATTATTTTGATCTGGTGATGACATTCATTCACTCTTCGAGGTAGAATAGTTGTCATCAGTCTGAATGCATGTATATAAGCAGTGGATGATTGTCTTTTAGTGGGTATGTGTCAAGAAATGTTTATTGTTGCCCTCTCCAAGTTTCCTAATGTGATTACTTGGTGAGCGAGTTAAAGATTTCCATCTAAACATGAGGAAGAACTCCTTTACTATGAGGGTGACTGAGCACTGGAACAGGCTTCCCACAGAGGTTGTGGAATTTCCTTCCCTGAAGGTATTCAAAAACTATCCGAACACAATCCTGAGTAATATGCTCTAGGGGACCCTGCTAGAGCAGAGAGGTTAGACTAGATGACTTCTGGTAGTCTCTTCCAACCTTAACCATTCTGTGATTCTGTGTGATTTACCAGAATCTACTGAATTAGAAGGAAGATCATCAATGCTATGGTGCATAAAACGTAAGAACTGGTAAGTTGTGTTTTGGTTACATTTAGGATGGTGTGGCAGTGTATGCATGCATGTTAATGTTTGGTACATTTCAGAGCTGTATTTCTCTCCATTTTATATAAGTGACATCTTTTCTTCCTAGTCAGTTAGTGACTCCCTACCTCTAAAACATCCCCAAAGAAACATTAACACTGAAATAAAACTATGGGAAATCTATTTTAAAAATAAGTGTATGTACAATAATTTTGTTAAGCAAAGCCTGAAAAAATAAAAAATCTTGGAAGACGAATGTTATTACTAATCAAGTAAACACCAATTGTTGAGCTGTATTGAGAGAAAGCCAAGCAGAAATGACCAGAAGCTCAACAGAGGTCCCTCTGGGAAAAGTAAAATAAGGGGAAGAAAAAGCTACTGGTATGCCTGTGTGTCCCCAAACCTCCTCTTGCATGAAGGCAATTCCACTTAAATGATGTTCATGGTGATAGCTTCTTATTAGCTCTATTTTGCATTGCCCAGGCAGTCCCCATTTGCACAGCATGTTATTAATGGCAAGAGTGCTGCCTGCCTGAAGGTTTACTCAACATCCATAAGACATTAAGGATCATTTCTTTATTTTTATCGTGAGAACTTCTCTTTAGCAGTTGATGAGATCCAAAAGCTTGGGGAGTAGTCTGCAATTAACATCCTATTTTTCTGTTCTTTGTGGGAAGGGGATTAACAACAGAGTACTCTCAAAATCATGTATACTCATTTGCAGTCCAAGTATCATTTCCTTCCAGATGTGAGATGCATTTCGGGAGTCTAAGAGCTAACATGGGAAATAGCATGTTGCTCAGCAGTGGTTTTCCTTGATTCGGTTCTGCCTGTAGGGGACAGTTCTGCATCAAAAGCACAACAGAAGCCTGTGGGGAGCTCTGCTAATTATTGTGCTTCCCTTGCAGACAGCCCAGCCTGTGGTGAGCCCAACCAGAGTTGCTGGCTCCAGCAGTGTGGAGCTGCAGCCAAACTCCTGCTGTCATCATGTGCCTTTTGAGAATGGTATCAGTGAAATTGTAGCCTGTTAGAAATCTGTAAGAGCTCATTAATGTATTGCTTGTTTCAGTATTTTATTCCATCCCTCAGAGAAGGCACCCAAATTCATGGACTGTGGGTTATAGAAGGCTTTCTGTAGTCATCCCAGTGACCCCAGTTCTGGATTTCATATTGTTACACTGATTCTGCAATTCTCTAAATAAAGAAAAGCCACCCTATGGATACCCCAAAATTCAAACAGAAGAGCTGCTTGTTTTAGTTAACATAGTGAGGAGCCTTGAAACCATAATGCTTAAAGCACGAAAGGTGCTATATCCAGAGTGGTCCTGTAACCAGACATTAGGTCAACCTGTAGGTAGAGACCTGTGTGTGTAGTTACTGACAGGGATGACCATGAGAAAGAAGACCAAAGGGAGACTGTGCAGGTCCTGCATGCAGAATTGTGAACTTGTGTTGCTTTGTTTTGTGCTATTACACTGAGTTGCTGAGGCTTGGGGGGTAGGTGTTATCTTTTCTCTGACTGAAGGAAGCATCCTCTCAGAAGTACTGTTATCAGTGTAAAATGTGCAGATGGTTTTGATGGTTTTGATCGGGAGAAGAAATTGTGTTGATGCTTGCAAATGAAAGGCGACAGTGGGAGGTAACTTTTTTCTTTGTAGTCTTCTGGGAAGAATCTGCGAATGTTACCTGCAGGTGAAAAGAGAAGCATATGACAACAGTCCTTGTCCACTGCAACAGGATGCTGTTAGCAGTGTCTCTGGAGATGTTTGTCATTTCACTGATGAAGGGCAGGAAGCTGCATAGGACTCCACCACCCTGGGCTTTCAAAGGCAGCCCTAGTCACCTACAGTGCAGGATATGACGGCAGCATTTCACTTTGCAGTGAAGGGCAGAGATATCTAATCACACTTCTGACAGACCTAGGGAACTGGGTAACCTCTCTGCCAGCTGTAGATTTTTTGATGTTTTTTTCTTAAGACCGAGATACTGTTCAGTTACAGCGCTAACAATAACATACATGTTTTTTCCTGGCAAAGCAGAAACATTTAAGTGCAGTTTTAGCACGTATCGAGGTATCTGATGTGCTCAGCAGTTACCATAGGACACAAAGTCACTTCAAAGTCACACAAAATTGCAATACAGGATTTCAGACAAATAGTGCATCCTGGGTACCATCCCATGCTTCAGTGAAGCTTTGATTCCTCATTTATGCTGTCAGGAACATGTAAGGCCAAAGATAGACCTGAAATGCAAAAACTGAAAACATCTGCTGCCTACAGCAGATTCTGCAAAATCAAAGATAACAAAAAGATACATGAAAGAAAGGAAGAGGGAGGAGAGTTTTAAAAAAGTGAGGGATCAGTTGAGTCAGATGCACAGGGAAGTTCCAGTAGATTTGCATGTTTTGTCACCTATTGTCCATAGCACTGTGTGCCTCTGTCTCTATCTGTTAACATACTGTGGGCAGTCATAGACCTTCACTTACATGGTGATTATTTCGTTCTGAGACAGCAGAATCCTTCTGTAGTGCCTAGGCAAAACCCCACTGAAACCAGGGGAGAGGTTAATGTGGAGTTCAGAGAGTCTGTATTTGTCTTTACAGGGAAGTTGCTGCATCTTGTAATGTTTAAGATGGAGTATGTCTGCTACTAAAAAGAAAAGAATTGCCCTCTCTACCTTCAGAGAAGGTGCAGTGAAAAAATATATTGTGAAAAATTAATGCAGCTGCAAAGATAGTGTCTCAGTGGTTGCCATAGTTTCTAATTCAGCACTTGAGAAAAGTTTTTGCATTCATCACAGAGCACTCTGGGTGATAATGTTGCAAACAGTATTTAAGATGCTTCAAATTAAAAGTTAAATAAGAATTCATGTTCAGCATTTGGAATGTTAACTAATTTTTTAAGCCTGTAATTAAAGCAAATGTCTTCACTGTGGTCAATTATGTTTTGAAAAAACATTTTGAAAGCATTTAAAAACCATGTTATTAGTATAATAAGCATGATAGAAAACTGTTTAGAAAAATTGTCCACCCACATTTATAAGAAGTAAGAAATGGATTCCTTCTAAATCATTGCAGAGATCTGGAGACCAGCTCCAGAATTAAGCCTGAGCTTATAATGCTCAGAAACTACTAATGTCACTGAGGTCCAGTTAGTCCAGGGTATGTAAGTACATATTGTGTATTGTTTTATATATGTGTGTGTATGCTTACATATAAATATACACACGCACTCCTACATCTAAAAAATAGATGTTGTGTCTACAAATTATGCTTCTCCTTCACCTTCACCAGTGGTCCAACCCGATGTTACAAAGTAGCCCATAAGTGCTCAGAATTGTCCCAGAGCCCAGCCACTGTTGACTTCCACTCAAAGTATATATAGACAGAGCAAAATTAGCCTTTTGCTGTCATGCATTAAGGGCAAAAGCAGGATGGGAAATGAACTCAATGCAGATAAGTGCACCTAGACACATGGGGACAATAGGGGGAAGCCTGTGTTACAAAGGATGTTACTGTTACGGTAACTATCAAGTCTAATGCCACTAAAATGGAAGATGAAAACCAGATGTCGGTAAAGGGACTATATGTTACTGAAAGCACACAGGCGAAAACAACAACCCTATGTAATTTTTCCAGTCATCTTAAAAATATTTCAAGGTGACTGATTATTTTACCTGTAAATTTTACATTGGATACGTGTTCTTGAAAAGGGCTTGAGTGTTTGTTATGTGCTTCTAGAGAAGAAGAAAGACTGCAGAAAATACATTCATTCATCTGGTTTGTTTTAGTTTGGGTTTTTCCACTTTTTTGATTTATCCATGTCTCTCAATAGGAGTTGGAAGGATTAGTAAAACATAGCTGGTTTTGTTTTGTTGATTTTTTTTTTTTCCTAATGAATACACATTTTTTAAAAAGCTGTTAATTGGTAACATCTTTTAGCTAGCATATGGCTAGCTAATAACTCAGGCTTAATTAGCAATTCTGGGGAAGAATAACTTCCGAATATGGAATTACAAAGGCCTGTCATTATTTTTCATTGCTTGGACCTGAAATTTTGCAGCCTTTTTTTTTCCCCCCAGTCCCAGTGGATGAGCTGTGTTTTAATACATATCTGTTACAAAAGCAGAGCTTGAAATTGCCATGACTAGATGATAGTAAATGAAGAAACAGTACCTTTCCAGAAACTATAGCTATAGTTTTAATAAATGTGGATTTGGTGATCTTACTTCTGTCATTTTAAACGACTATGTACAGTACTGTAAACCTTTAATTTCCACAGACTAGTGATGTTTTTTTTTTCTTCAGGCTGACTTTGTAGATCCCTAGGGTCTGTGGACTACTGCAGAGGCAATCACTTAACAGTGGATAAGAAAAGTAGCCTTGAACATGCTACACACATAATTGGATTTTTAAACCAGGCTGTTTTTCCATTGAAAAATGAAACTTTGGGGAGCAGGCTAAACCTCTCCTGTGCCTTTGAAATCATTCCTTCAGTCTTCTGTTGTATGGTCTTCTCACCCACTGAATCTGTTATCTCTCTCCAAAAGAAAGACAGGGCATGGTCAATCAGCTAAACAAGAGGTTCCTACAACTGTGATACATTCTGCAAGCCTTATCAGTAGGATGTTGTTTCAGGGCTCTGGCATTGTTGTTCCTCTGATAGGGGGCTGCTCAGCAACTGAGCTGTGTGGTTCTGCAAATGCTGAGCTGTCAAGTTGCACTAATTATTTGGAAAGTGATGGATGTAGGTTTAATTGCAGGAATTAAAGGAGAAGGCTGTGTTATTCTCTTGCTTGTTTGAGGGTGAATGACCTTGAAACCTCTAAAGCAGTACACTCATAACCAAGGATACAGATACTCAAACTTGGTGTATCATTTGGGTTCACGAAAAGGGTTTGCTAGAGGGCAGTAGGCAAGGACAATGTTGAATGAAGCCTTATAGCTCATTTCATTGCACTGTAACAGTGCTGTGACAGAGGGAACATGAGAGTTACTGTATTAATGCCACTGGTGTAGTCCTCCTTTTATTAATGAACTGCTTGTCAGTCTTGTAACTCTTCAGCTCACTGCTGTCATGTCCTACAATATTTAAAGTTTCATTGTTTTAAGCACAATCTATCTGTAGGCCTGATTGGTTTTATGTAAATATATCAACACGGGGACTTTCATTTTCAAGCCTGAATTTATTACTGAGCAGTTTTTTTTGATGTAATTACAACTAAAAAGTTCAAACAAAGGACAAGACAATTATATAAAGAAATCATCCAGAGAGCTGCCTATTTGTTTTCCATTTTATCATTGTAAGATCATTTGTGTGCCATACCATTTAGTGGAATATACCCTTGACACAAAGCATCAGTACCGCTGAAAATTCATGCTGACCTTCAGGGCAGTCAGCACCCTCTGGCTAATTTTCTCAAAGCACCTGACGCTTTGTTTATGCATTAAATCCCACAGGCACAGAGGCAGGTACGTTTGTGGGGAAATAAAGCCCATCTTCCCTTGCCATAACTGCACTTTGTCCTGCATTCACTACATCAAGCTGTTTATAAAAAAAAACCCTTCTCATCTGGCATGTTTTGCCCCCATCTGTAGTAAGGCAGACACAGCAGGTCTGTTTGTGCTCTGGTACGCTGCTGAGCCGCCTTACACTGGGACGTTGACAGCGTCTCAGATGTTCGTTAAATGGCACAAAACAGGAACTCGCGCAGCCGAACTCAGCGAGGTCTGTTTGAAGTGGCTCGCAGCGACTCCGAGGCTTCTTTCCGGGGGGCCGTTTACTTTGGCAAAGTTTGTGTTCACAAGCTACGATGTCCGTCTTCAGGAGGAGTAAAACCAGAGCCAGAGCGTTGGCTCGCAAAACCCGGCAGCAGGCACCAGCGGTGTACGGCGCAGGGTGTTCTCCGTGGTGAGTTCTGCAGCGGCGTGCCCTAAGCGGGCGGGGGCGGGGGGCGGGGAGGCGGGATGCTGCTTCATTAGGCTGAGGCACTGGGCCGCACCAGCATGCCAGGCTGCCTGTGCCTGGTAAATACTGACTGGCCCAGCATCCTTAGTCCAGGAATGGATTCTGGTGGGTGAGTTTATACCAGTATGCTGCATGGAAAAAGGTTTGGGCTTTTTGAAGTTTGGGGGAGGGAAGGGCTGGGTTGGTTGCCTGCACTGTTTGCTGCTGGACTCAAGCAAATAGTTATTTCTTGTGCCTGTCAGAGAAAGGACTAAGTCATGATCCAGATTTTGACAAGAAGTGGGATGGTTTTAGCAAGATTCTTCGGGGAAATTCAGAAATAATTGCAGCATGAGTGTTTTTACGGTTTCTCTGTTTTTTCACAAATAATTTAGGATTGTGGAAACGGAGAAAGAATTAAGAGCTATGAATATAAGACTGTAAACACATAAGCAGCATTAAAATTTGATAAGATCAGGATAAGAACATGGGGAAGGGACGAATAACATTATTTTCACAAGATCAGGGTTTGGGAAAGTTTGCATTGTGTGTTTAATATTACCTGACAAGAGTCTCCTTTCTGTGACCCTGGGCTGTCAGGGTTCCTCTCATTTTGTTTTCCTGATGCTCTCATCTTTATTTTGCATGGTCAGAATTTAACATCCCATGAGGAAGTGACTTCTGTTTTGCCTTTGACTTTGGTATGCGTTGGGTCAAATGACTTTAAAGACTGATTTGGTTTATAACTGGTGTTTCAGTCAAGTACCTAAGTCACCAGCAGTTCTTCTTCTATATCCAAGAAGGAAGATGGGCATCTCTGTGCGGCAAGTGAGAGGGAAGATTTGCCACCATGCAGTTCATATTGGCTCAGGCACCCCATCAGTGGGTTACATCTCCACGGTTTTACACAGCTTTTTTTTCAGGCATTGACCTGTGCTATCAGGGAAGACTAGGTCATCAACCTCTCCTCTTACTGTACTAGTGATTTCTAAATGAGGTTGGTGACACCTGCTTGTGTTACTAGGACAGGCTGACTTTGCTAATACAAGGCCTCCTGAAATTTGGAGATTCTGACTCAAAGACAGAAGTTCATCATGAATTCCTGTTGTCTGGTCTGGTAGTGTCTGACAGGACAGATTTCATAAGGTGGCATAGAGGGGTTGCTTCTCCTTCCTTGACTGTGCTTGGCTTATTGCTACAAAGGATCTGAGTGGACACTTCTGAAAAAACCACACCATTCCATTAGCAGTGTTTTAAACATTTTAATTAAAAGATATGGAAGAGACAAGGTGAAAGAAAACAGACCCCTAAAATTTCAGCAGTCAAGAACAATTTCATATTCTGAGTGGCCCTGAGGTTGTAAAAAAAGGACCAGAAGATAAGTGATGACTGAGGCTACTATTTTGGTTTAGCTTCTGTTGTGTGAAGCTGAGCGGCACTCTTGCCCAGATACCTATGGTGAAAATCTCGCAAGGCATTTTCCAGTAAAATTCTACAGATATTTTTCAGTCTTAGTAAACAATTTAGAGGAGTGCATGTACTATATTGATACATAACATAAGGGAACTTTTTCCACTGGACTTTGCGGCCTGCAACTTTCTAGACTTCTACATTGCTTGATTACAAAGTACTTTCTAGTCTGAGGACAACAGAGAAGTCTGTAAAGGGATGGACATAAAAACTCCCTGACAGCTGTTAGGGCTGCCTTCTTAAGAGAACCATTTTCTAACACAAAGGAAAAGTGATGGACACCTCTAAAAGCTTTCCTTTTTCATAGAGTAAGGGATGTAGAGAGGTCTTGACCAGTTGTTGATATATCAAAATTCCATGGAATTGTATTTCTTCTGCTGACTGGTGCATTCAGTCTTCCTGGAAATACATGCATCAGGCAGAGCTGGGCTGATAGCTGGTTTTAGAGGGTACAAGACTATTTTGTTTCTGAAGGATGTTCTCTGAGCATGCTTTCCCTTCAGATAAGGAATTCAAAGGATTTGTGATCACCCCAGGTGTGGTCAGTGGCCTGCACAAGGGTACAGAAATCTGAAAACTCGTCAGTGGTTTTAAATCCTCCAAGGAGGTTTTCTTAGGCTGTAGAATTTCCTAAGCATACTCAAAATATTCCTTTCCATCCCTTTTTCAAACAAGCCCTGATTGATTGATGGAGTGAGTACATGAGGTGTATAAAATTAGGATAAAATAACAGCAGTAAGCATAGATACCCTAATACCAGTTGACTTTCTGCAGCATTTATGCTCAATCAGTATAATTCAGTAGGAAGTCATAGGGCAGCCATGAAATTGTTGTGCTAATGCTTAACCACTGCTGATTAATGTCTTCTGCTTTCTCACCAATTAATTTTATGGAGATTTTTAACTCTGGTGGGGATAGAACAGCCTCAAATGATAATGTGCTTGTGTGCAAGGAGAAAAGAAAATCTGTAAGAGGTTCCTTGTAAAAGTATCATTTTGTTCACTTTATAGGAATAATCTCTAATACTTCTTTATCAGGAGTATTATTGAAAATGGGATGTGCTTCATCTCAGTCTGACAAGCTGAGCACCACAGTGGTGGTTGACTGCTGTGGGTCAAGCTGACAAATACGTGGACTGGAATTTACCCTCCTAAGGTTACTGTAAGCAATCTGCATTCACAGCTAATAATCCCTGCAAAAGTATGTGGGACCTAAGTATGACTTGCAAACATGCAGGGATAAAAAATTTTCTCAAGGCTGCTTCCACATATCCTGCAATTTTCTTAGAGACCAATAGAGTATGGGGCAGGAGGCTGCTAGATCTGCAGAAGGGTTTATAAAGCTCTGTTGGAAAATTAGTGAAAATAGCCAATGAAACAATACAGTACTGCTGCTTGCAGTCTCCTATACATGTTGCTGAAAGTTGTGTACATAAGATCAAGTGATGGATTTTTGGAGAAAGTTTGTTGCTTCCACTGTATTCTTGCCTCACCTTTTCTCTGCACCCAGCTGCCTTGTCCACGTGGGCTTTTCACTAACTTTTTTATTCTGATGAGCTGCAAATGGTGAAAAAAAGTAGCGATTGCAATGTCATTGCAAATTCAGGGTGCAAATTCATAACCTTAATTCGAGGTTATGATGGGTGTAGGAAGTGTCAGCTTGGGGTTCCTCTGGAGACTTCTTGGTTTAAGGGCACTGGACTGCCAAACTCTGTTTTGACATCCAGAATGCCCAAGTCACTTTGAAATGCTAGCTGCAATGAGTAACAGGGCAGAGGCTGGACCTCTTCTACCCACACATTAAAGACAGTAAAGAGGTGTTCTTAGCTTTTCTCTGCACCCAGCTGCCTTGCAGCCTTGTCCACAGTCAGTCACTTAGGCTTTTCACCAACTTTTTTATTCCGATGAGCTGCAAATGGTGAAGAAAATTAGCCATTGCAATGTCATTGCAAATTCAGGGTGAGAATCCGGTCTGGATTTTGCATAGTGTCAAAGTCTCCCACGAAGGGAAGGACAGACAGCAGAAAAGCTGTAAGGAAAAAACAGAGCCTAGAAGTAGCACAGCAGGACAAGGGCAGTATTTTTAATGCCAGACTTAAAACCACAAAGTGCTTACATGTTTAGGAACATACTAAAGTTTATAAAAATCACTACTTGTTGGCAGTATAGTTGAGAAGTAAACCTGTGCCTTGGGCTTAGGCTGGATATGTGGAACAATTTTTAATACCAAAATTATGTTGCTTAGGTATCAAATAGTATTTATTGTGGGGAGTATCATCTATTTCCGTGTGCTTTGTTATCCAGTGATTCTTAGTGGGAGATGCATCTCAGGCTCCAGAACTGAAGGGGATGGAGCACATGGCATGTTCTCTAAAGTCTGCCTGCACTGTGTGTGAAGATGATTGAGGAGGAATAGAGGAATTCTAACTCCTCCTTGTAAAACTGTGCCTGAAGATGATGTTTATGACTTGCTTTCAGTAGGCTGTCTCATATCCTTGATCTAGTGTCCTTGATGAGGCACAAAGTTGATGTAAATCAAGCTGCCCACGCACACCTTGAGCTGTAGAGAGCATAAAACCTGAGTCATTGTGATACAAATACAAAACTTTCTGACATCAGAGACAAAGAAAACAAAACACAAGTACTTTGGCATTCAGCTATTTATAAATTGCTTTAAAATACATCCCTCTCTCATTTCCTAAATCAAATTGTGATTCATTTCCAACATACTAATTAATTTTAGTGGCACAAAGCGACTGTGAATTTTAAGTGTATTCCATCAGTTTATAGCTGTAATTCCAACAAACACCATTCAGCTTGCATTGTGTTTTGTCAGGTCCTAATAAATATTGTCAATACAAAATGTATCTAAATTTCATAGTCCTACAAGTTGTCATTATACAGGACTGTGAAGATGATTGCACATACTTGTGAAGAAATTAACTTCATTTTCTTGAGTGGTGGCATTGTTCAGAACTGGGACTGGGTATGGACTACATGGCAAATATTTGACAATTTACATTTATTTCCAGCATATAGGTGTGAGGGATGTACCTACGTTTTGTCACATGAATGGCTGAGGTTTAGTATTGCTAGTGCATTTAAGCCTCCACCTTGCAGAAGGCTTTGTATAGCTCAGTTCAGTTTCAGAATAACTTTTGCATTTGCTTATTTGATGACCTAGTATGTTGGTGAACCTATCTATGTAGATAATTAGTGGTGAATCAGGAGATCCAAAATGGATCACTTCAAACAGCATGTGGAATAAATTAGTACAGATTAAGACAGTTCTGAAATGCTCCCTTGTCCTGATTTCTTCACTGAAAGATCATCACTGAAACAAGACTTCCACTTGAAATAAGGCAGCATTCATGCCCTGATTTGAATGCATTCACTAAATAGGAGATAATATATGGCATAGGATATGCAACTGTTCAGTATTTTTCAGTGTATCTGAAAGACAGATGCACTGAAGAATTGTTTCATGTAGCATAAATGGGATGGATACTGACAGCTGCTAAGGTAGATTGGGTAACAGTAGCAATATTCTAGCTTTAAGGAAAGCATATAACAAAGAGAATAATGGAATAATTTTCAAATTAAGCATTAAAGCTTATTGCCTGCAAAAGTTGCTCTTGGATATTAGTGGTGGTCACGCAAGAGCATACTGCACAAACATAATGTCAGAAAAATATCTCTCTTTTCCAACTGTTGTTCCATTTCCAATTCCTACCTTGCTTGAGAATTTTCTGTGTGTTTTTTTTTTTTTCTTTCATCTTTATCATTCTTCTAAAGCGTCTCAAAGATTTAGGTTTCCATTTGCTGTTTATGAAAACCAAAAAATCTTGATATGTAGTTGTCTCCTTGGAGAGAAAGCATCGAAACATCTTTTGACAACCCGGGACATTGGAATCTGAACCCTCAGCTCCATGTCTCATTGTTTGAAATAAACACACAACACAGTGTGGATAACAGATGACAAATAAATCAGTTAGTCTGGATACTTAGAAGATCTTTAGCCTAGTAATTCTTTCTGTTTTATGCAAAGTGAGTGTTGCAAAATGAGACAAACGGAAAACAGTGTGATCCTGGTATCGTATGAATCAGAGTATATGATATATCTGAGTGCTCTCTAATCTTTTGCATCCTGCAAGCTTATATCTGAAGACTGAAAATAAAAAAAAAAAAAGGAAAAATCACTAGCGAATTTGTACTTCATTTTACTGCCATGATCTGGATCTGCTATAAATTCAAGCTGTTCAAAACTGTCAGGAGGATATGTATTTGAGAAAAATCAATGGCATGCTCTGGCCACTGAATTTGGGAGAAGAGCAAAATTTGAGGACTTTAAAAACAATTGTAGTACAGCTTGTATTCTCAAATATTGTTTGTCTCTTTCTGCTCATTTAACAGAGTGCAGAAGAAATCAGTGCATTGCGCCGAAACTTCCAAGAAGTCCAAGCAAGCAACATGGAAGGTCAGAAGGACAACCAGGATCCACCTCCACGGCCACTGGCTCGCCACCTTTCTGATGCAGACAGATTGAGGAAAGTAATCCAAGAACTTATGGACACCGAGAAATCTTATGTCAAGGTAAAAAAAAATCCTGGCTAGCTACAACCTTGTTTTTGAGGCTGACCATGATTCGTGCATGGTCTTAACATAGTTCATATTTTATATAACCAGCCCTCTACAAGGCCCATAATCAACAAAGTCTGGTTATCTACTTGTTCCTTTTGTTTTCAGCAGGCTTGCTTCTCTAATAGAGGCTGTAGGATTTGGTCTAGTAGCTTTAGTTCTAGACAATTTGTATTTATATTGGAGAGTGATAATTTGTGGGGAGTAGATACCTGTAATATGTTAACATGATGCTTTTCCAGGGGATATTTCCCTGGTTTTCAAGATGAAAATTAATCTGAGAACATATTAGTCTCCAACAAATTAGGAAAAAAGTGTAATTGTGAAAAATAGTGCATAATTATTTTTGAATCAGCAAAGCTAAAAAGCACAACTCCAGTTGGTTGTAGCATGACACATCTGTTATTTCCCCTCTGACTGCTAAGTCCACAGTTTGTTAGAGGTATGTCTCTTCTTTTTATAAACCCCAAATTCATGTGACTGAATTCCAGAAGAAACATGAAAACATTGATTTCATTAACCTTCAGCAAGGAGGAATCATCTGCTTTACTGGATCTCAAACACATACTTCTATATATCAGTACTTACTGCAATAATGTATATGGGAAAGAAAACGCTTTCAGTCTGCTATTGCTAGTGCATCCACCAATCCACCCACACGCTGTAATGCTTGAGAAAGCTTCACAGGACACAGGCCCTCATGTATGTCCAACTGATTTTTCTTACAGAGGAATCACCTGAACAAATGTATGACCATGAAGGTCATGGACAGGTGTGAAAATTTGCCGCAGGCAAAATGCTGGCAGGTTGCACATACTCGTGACAGCATTCTCAGGGAGATGCTCATTATCCATTCTCCATAAGAATTTCTGCCATTTCTCTTCTCAAGGTCAGAGAGTCCTGCAGTGGGCTCCAGCCCTCCTGTCATGCTTTGCTTTGGTGTGGAATAATAAGTCTTCAGAAGTGGCACCAATTCTTTGACGAGGTGACTGAAAAAGCCCTTGATCACATCCTCCCTGACAACATAACTGAACACTTTAATAGGATTTTAAAATGTTACATCCTTCTGAACATTACTGCTGATGTTTAAATGAGTGGTTACTTATATGGTTTATCTAACATACATGATTCAAACATTTGATGCTGTTCATATACGTGGACTCTTTAGAAAGCAAATCATCTGTAACATTTTCTCCTCATGTTATTTGTTATAACAAAGTTGTAAAGCTGTAAGGGTGAAACAAAAGCATTAAACTGGAATCAATTTGCATCTGATTTAGCATCACTTTAGTGCTAACAATGCATAGGTGATTTTGTTACAGAATTGTTATCTCTAGTTCATTCCCCAAAATTACCCCTATCCCACAGCTGTTGCATAAAGAACAATTTCAAATTGTTAAATAAAAAAATGAACAAAATAAAAAATGAACAAATTCTCTTATTTGCAGGACTTGAGCTGTCTCTTTGAGCTATACTTGGAGCCCCTTCAAAATGAGACCTTCCTTACTCAGGATGAGGTGAGGGAATAACTGAAAGATGAATTTATGGGTTAAGACCTTTGCACTTGTGTTTTTCATTGCTGAGAGCATGACAGAAAAAGCAATTAATGAAGATAACAATAGGGATTACACCAGTCAGTGCCTTTCTGTCTGGTGCATGCATCACTTCTTTTTTTAAAGGCTGATTTGTTCTTCTGACTTAACTGCTAAGAAATACTTGCTTTCTGTAAAGTTTTTTTTATAATTCCCATTTGAAGAGTATTAGTGAAGATGTTATTGGCCTTCACAACCTCTTCATGTGTCGTATCTCCTTAGTGGTCTGTTTTTCTAAGACCACTGGTAGGTGCCTGGACTAATGTCTGTTTTTCACAGATGGACTCCTTGTTTGGCAGTCTACCAGAAATGCTCGATTTCCAGAAGGTGTTTTTGGAGACCCTTGAAGATGGAATATCTTCTTCCTCTGATTTTAATACTCTGGAAACGCCATCCCAGTTCCGGGTAAACAATTTGTCATTTAATACTTTGTAGTGTGTCTGCAAATGTTTGCGAGAATCTGGCCTTAAGAACTCTTTTCGTATGGTTGCTTTTATGGTTGAAGTTTTACTTTGGATTACAGACATCTAGTCAACAGTGAAGGATAAGTGGTATTTTTCATGGTTTTACCTTCCTCTTTCCCATGGCAGAAAACAGAACATGGAACATAACAGAGCAGCCTTTGAGTATGCTATAACCTAGTTTATAAATATGTTAAGGGCGAGTGTCAGGAGGAGAGAGCCAGGCTCTTCTCAATGTCATCTAATGTTAGGACAAGAGGGAATGGGAGCAAGTTGGACCACAGGAGGTTTAGTATTAACACGAGGAGGAACTTCTTTGCAGTAAGGGTGACAGAGCACTGGAACAGGCTGCCCAGGAGGGCTGTGGCGTCTCCTTCTCTGGAGACATTCAAGAGCTGCCTGGATGCATTCCTGTGTGATCTCATCTAGGTGATCCTGCTCTGGCAGGGGGGTTGGACTAGATGATCTTTCTAGGTGTCCATTCCAACCCCTGACATACTGTGATGCTGTGATACTAGAAATGCTTGTGATGCAGAACTCCTTTGTAGAAAGGTTATTGTTGCTGTGGTGAATTCTGCCCTCCATTGTCATCCTCCCTTCTGTGCCCAGTTCACCTGCTACAGAGCGGGAACTTTTCCTGTTAAATGCTGCATGAGTTTCTTGTGTTCTGAGGTCCAAGAAGAGGGCCTCAGTATAAATGGCTGTAGAATGTGTGACAGTGGAACCACCCATTATCTGCCAATACTAAAGGAATCATAAAATCATAGAATTATTTAGGTTGGAAAAGACCTCCAAGTTCAAGTCCAACTGATCAAGTCCAAGAGCAACCCAACACCACCATGCCACTAAACCATGTTGTGAAGTGCCATGTCAACACATTTTCTGAACACCTCTAGGGATGGTGAATCCACCACTTCCCTGGGCAGCCTGTTCCAATGCCTAACCACTCTTTTAGTGGAGATATTTTTCCTGATACCCAACTTAAATCTGCCATAGTGTAGCTTGAGGCCATTTCCTCTTGTCCTATTGGTAGTCACGTGGGAGTAGAGACCAGCCCCCACCTCACTACGGCCTCCTTTCAGGTAGTTGTAGAGAGCAGTAAGGTCTCACCTGAGCCTTCCCTTCTCCAGACTAAACAACCTCAGTTCCATCAGGTGCTCCTCGTAAGACTTGTGCTCTAGACCCTTCATCAGCTTCCTTGCCCTTCTTTGGACATGCTGCAGCAACTCAGTGTCCATCTTGTAGTGAGGGGCCCAAAAGTGAACACAGTAGTTGAGATGTGGCCTCACCAGTGCTGAGTACAGGGGGAAAGGAGGTTCCCTGGCAATGGAATAACTGGCTCAGGATCATGTGAGTCTGCTGGCAGGTCTCCTGGACACTTGCTGCCTTTTGTGGAGTAAACTGATTAAAAATAGGGGAGAAGGCTACACTCCACCTCTTCCTTCTCTTTCTCCTCCTCACAACCTCCCACCTCCGACTACTCCTCCTTTGCTTTGAGAAGCATTTTTCTATAAACATGTCCCTCGTGAATCAGTCCCTCCTACATCTTCCCAACCTCTGCTTCATCCAAGAATATCAGAGGTGCCCTGTATCTACCACCTACCTGAAAGAAGGAAAACAGTCAAAATGTAATCTTCTGTGTTTCTTTACACTGTCACTTCTGACTTTGGCACTTTTATGCCTTGCTTCCTATTGCTCGTGTTTTTTCCCAGTGCAACATATCCATGGTATATGTCTTGTTGATTTTTGTTCCTGCAGCAGTGTTACCTGCTCAGAGAGAAAGGAGAAAATTGCAGGCTTTGCCTAAATAGATTAAATTCTGCATTCAGAGGAATACAAAGCCATCATGGAGTTTCTACCAGTAGTATATTCATGTAATATATATCTATATATAGGATATGTATAGAAAGATAGCAAATAATTGCATCATTGAGTCAGTCTGTTAAGTGCCTGAATATTTATTTAGGATCCTAGTAATGAATTAGTATTTTATTTGTGTTGATTTCAGAAATTGCTGTTTTCCCTTGGAGGCTCCTTTCTGTATTATGCTGATCACTTCAAACTGTACAGTGGCTTCTGCGCAAACCACATCAAAGTTCAGAAAGTTCTTGAAAGAGGTAATTTATTGTCTCCATTATTGTAATTCATTTGCATGATTTTAAACTGCAGTGAACTACCATAACAAACCTTGCTGACTTGCAGAGAAGTTTGGTACAAAGCAAGGACTGTTTGGATATCTTTTAGTAGGAATAGCAAAGATCTGCAGTTCTGTGCTGTGGTATAGAAATGAAGGAAAAGATTCCTTCAGGCAGTAACCTGAAGAGCTACAGAAACATCTTCCACAAGTTTGTGCTGTCTGCAGATCCAACTCAATACTCCAAAAGGAATTAGGAGTTACTTCCTCTGCCATCCACTGCAATGCAGTTGAAAAATTACATTGAAGAATAATCTCAGCTTGTTTGTATATTGCTCTCATAGCCCTTATGTATGTTATTTAATGCAAAAAAAGTTATTAAATGAATAGTGTAAACTACATTGTAAACCATCTATTGAAAAGGGTGTGGATTTTGGTGCTGGTTACTAATTACAATTCTATGCTTTTAAATTATTGTAGCTTCTATGATTTCCATATTCAACTGACCAACTCCTTTATTTACATCTAGCCAGAACAGATAGTGCCTTTAAGGCCTTTCTGGATGCTCGAAATCCTACAAAGCAACACTCTTCTACACTGGAGTCATATCTTATAAAGCCTGTTCAGAGAGTGCTGAAATATCCTCTGCTTTTAAAGGAGCTGGTGTCTCTGACAGACAATGAGAGCGAGGAGCACTATCATTTGACAGGTAACTTTCTCTACAGGAATGAGTTAAGTTTTCTTTCCAGCTCTTTCTGAAGATGCATATAGCCATCCTGGTAGCAGCACAGAACTTGTCAAAACTTAAAGAGATTTCCCTCCCTCTTTTTAAATATAAGTAGCTTTGTCATGCTTTTAGCAAAAAGTCTTACCTGGTATGTCCAAGTCCATCTAGGAAGTAAATACACCCAGAATTTGCGATGGCAAATAGGACTGGGGTCTTTCTCCTCAGTTCTTGCACAAGAGCATGTAAG
Organism: Bucco capensis; assembly: GCA_013396975.1. Classification (NCBI taxonomy): domain Eukaryota; kingdom Metazoa; phylum Chordata; class Aves; order Piciformes; family Bucconidae; genus Bucco; species Bucco capensis. Next base: position 203,460 of record VWZO01015149.1, read on the forward strand.
GTCATAGTGTTGCTGTTTTTTTCCCACTTGGGAAACACTGACCAAAGCTCCATCTTGTGGTTATTACTCAGTTCTTGAAATGTGTCAAAGTTTGAGTGCTACAGAAGGAAACATGAATTGTTTAAGGTTTGTGTGTGACTCCTGCTTGCATAGAAGAGATGTCTGTCAAAGCTTTGCAGTCTTCCCACGAAGAAAGATTTGACTGTCTGACATATATTAGAGTAGATTACTTTTCTAGGCTCAGATGCTTGGGACTTCACCCTGGCTAATTCCAGTTCAGGTCTATCAGCATCTGGTGGATGAAAATCTACAGATGATTTTATGGATTGGTTGTCATTTTAACAAAGTAGATTCAGGCAAAATACATTGTCAGCAAAAAGTCATGATGCTGTCACTGAGTTGCCCTTAAAACCAAGCTGAAGGAGACTTGCTTGCAGGTCAGGATGGATGCCAAACTGCTAAAAGTTATCACTATTAGGGGCTGGCAGGATTGGAGAAATGAAGTGACCTTCTCCAGTTCTTCTGTGAATTAACACAAAAGTCTAATGAAATGTAGTGCCATTCTTGCTTGGAAAACAATATGTAAACAAAACCTGGCCACTAGCGTTTAATTTCGTGGCTACAATCCATGAGGAACTTGTACAACCTACAGCTGTATTTAATGGACCATTCTGGGGTGAGCCAAATGCAATTTGTTTCACTTAAAGCTCATCAAATTACTTAATCTAGGATGGGTATAAATTACTCTAGAGATCCTATTGGGCCCTTTATATACAAGATGAAAAACTTAACTGTGGTTGCTATCATGCTGCTATAAATATTCATATATCTTATCACTGGAATGCTTATTGTAGCCTTTTCAGGCACTTAAGACACCAGATGAGCCTTTTTTCATATACTTTGAGCAAGAAGTGTTCCCTCTTCTGTTGCTATAAGAGAGCACTGATACAAAGCTAGAATTCTGTTCACCTAACCTTGGGAATACTGCATCATGTTGGATTCCTCAAGTGGAATTCAATAAAAAAAGTCATGTTTGGAAAATACAACTGAATTACATAGCTCTCTATGAAATTTTTAAACCTTATAGAAGCACTGAAGGCAATGGAAAAAGTAGCAAGTCACATCAATGAGATGCAGAAGATATATGAAGATTATGGCACTGTATTTGACCAACTGGTTGCTGATCAAAGTGGAACAGAGAAGGAGGTAAGAGAAGGAACACCTTCTATTCACTCCTGAAGCATTATCCTGCTTGCTTGCTGAGGTAATTTTGGGAACTAACTTGTGCTGGGCTTCCTTCTTTCCCTTTTAATATTTTGATTTCCATTTCCTATCTGCCTATGAAGTTTGTTTTTGTCAGTAGGTTACTGTAAAGTTTTCAGACAGTTGCCAGAGCAGCGTTCTGGACTGACAAGAATTGCAAGCAGGTGTAAACATAGCTCTCACTAGGAAAAATCCTCCTCTTCTTAAATTGTGGAGATTATACATGCCCCTAGGCATTCAGTTTTTATGCTATAGAGTTCTTAAGACATTTTTTCACCCATATAAATGATAATGGCAATTAAAGGAATTTCACATTAAGGTCTGTTATTCTCTTTGCTCCAGTGCTAGGCATCCATGGGTATTTGCCAGAGCAAAAACCATTAGTTAAATGACTGTGTGCATGCCTCTCCCTCAACTGGGGCAGCAAGGCCTCACCTTAGCCATTTACATCAAATGATTACCAAGGAGATTAAATCTGTAAAGGCTGAGATCAGATACAAGAGATAGCTCAGTTGTCCTGTTCCTCCTAGTAAAAGCCAAATCACCCCTGTTGGCTGGCTGGTTTCTCATCACTTGTGAGGAAACAAAACTTGACAGCCTGGGAGATTCTTCATGTGTTATGTTTTGTCCCACAGAAGAAAGCAGCCTCAGAGTACAAGACCTCCATTAATTATGCCATTAGCGGTGTCATTAATACTAATTACTCTATAGAAATTAAAGATACATACAGCTAATAAATCAGCCAGTTCACAACTGGCTGTGACAGATCATTAGATCAACTTAATAGTCTTCTAAGTTATTAATAATAAGAACTTCTACCCAGCTTCCATAATTTAGGGGCTATTACTTTCTATAGTTGTTACCTATTTCAAAAAGGTACAGTTTTCCTGCTGTAGTGGACATCTCTCTGCCTTTCTCTTTGTACATAGTGTAAATACAGAAAATATAGATCCTTAAAGTTACTGATGCGTACTCATTAACATTTTACTTACATATGTGGAACACAGCACTGATGTATATCTTTGTACTATTTATTTATATTAGCTACTGTTGTAATTTAATACAGGTGACAGAGCTTTCGATGGGAGAACTTTTGATGCACTCTGCAGTTTCCTGGCTGAATCCTTTCCCATCGCTGGGCAAAGCAAGAAAAGACCTTGAGCTTACAGTGTTTGGTAAGTGTCTTCCTTCATGAATCTCTGCTCTTAAATTTAAAGATTACCACATTGAATCTTCTCACAAGATGACAGCCACCATCTCCCTTCCCTGTAGCCATGTGATACCTAGGGTAGACATATCTGAAAAAATACATAGTTGCATTTTCTAATATGAGAAAAGTTTTCATTGGTTTGTTTGCTGTTACTATGCTCTGTGAGCCAACTTCAGCTGCTTTCTTCCCTATCTGTAACCTATGGAAACCAGTGATTCTCAAGAGGCAATGTTATTTTCAGAGCAATCTGCTAAACCAAGCTTTCAAAGGAGACTACTAGGAAAATCATGATGTATTCTACTCATGTGAATTCAGGCTAATTTCTGCTTTACAGCTACAGCATTGAAATCCCCATCCAGCATAATTTAACCTGGAAAATGGATGTGGAAATGAGAGCATACAAACAAGAGTTTTATTTACTAGTTACCAAAATAATACAGTCAGCGTAAGTCCTTTTTGAAATTAAGAAGTAACAGTTGAGCTTATCCATAGCATATATATGATTAATCATGTAATAATTACCTAAGTAATAAAATCTTGCAGTGAAACAGCTTAGGCACTTGCCCATTTCTTTAAAAATAGTACTTTAAATTATCACTGGATAAACACCTACAGAGCAACTCCAGGTTGATGACAAACAAGTTACTTTTTCTCAGGACTGTCATGTACTACTTCCGTGGGAAGCAAGACAGGTTAAGGAAGGTGATGCTTCTAATAGAAGAACAGACAGAAACTACCTGCCAGGTTCCATGGATGAGCTTCTCAGTGATCCATGTACACCATAGTCTTCCCAGCAGTGCATGTATGAATGAAAGGAGACTCGCCTGATGCTTGGCTTCGACTGCTTGTCTGCCACTTGGGAAACTGAATTTTATTCTCCCTTCAAACCCTGTGCAGGCAGCTTAGAAAATGCACTTCATATGTGGAACTGAAGGAAACTGCCAAGCTCTGTGGTTAATACTGAGCTTGCTATGCCTGCATCCTGATTTCATGTAGGATGAGACTCAATTGCATAAGATCGCTCCTCCCTCCTTGTCCACCGGAAGGAAACATGGATGCATGAGCAGGGATGGGATAGAGCAATACTGCCCTAGAGTCCAGTCTGGGATCCACAACTGCTCTGCAAAGCTATCCCTTAATTCACTTGTAGCTTCAATGCCCTCGTGTTTCTGTTTCTTCTTACAGATGAGAGAGAACATGTCTCTGCCTCCCTGGAGGCTGAAAGATTTGGTAATGTTAATGAGCCACTCTAGTCAGATGTTGTGGAAGCGAGAGGATTCCTGCAGATGGGAAAGCACGAATCGAGATGTTTGAGTTTCCAACTAAAGAAATGCTGAACTGCAGAAAGAACAGACTTAGCATCCTTTTTCACAGTACTCTCTTGCTATAGGCCCTTCACTCCTCTTGAAAATGTCCACTGATTACAAAAATGAAATCTGAACCTTTACATCTAACCTACAGCTGCTGTATTTGTTTATGTAAAGACTTACAGGAGACAGGTTCCCGGTAGTTTCAGAATAAATATGCAGACTGGCTTAATCCTAAACATTTAGAACAAAATCTGAAGAAAAAATACTGCTATTGCATGAACAAGTGTAGGATGAAAACCCAGTTGTCATCTTAATATAGAGCAGGTGCTTTTCCAGCAGTTTGCTCATCTTCACGTTACAATGAACTTAGTGATCAGCTTCTCCAAGATAAGATTTTCATTGAATATTATACCTGTAATTAACAGTTTTCCCTTTTTAATTTTCTTTTCCTTTTTTAGTTTTTAAGAGGGCTGTGATACTGGTATATAAGGAAAACTACAAACTGAAAAAGAAAATGGTAAGCCTGGTATCAGTGAAGGTGGTGGGTGTTTATGCACATGACCCTACTGGGGTGTGATGGACCATACCGGTGTTGGAAGGGGGAGTGACTGCTGTGAAACACCTCTTTTCCTTGCTAGGCTGGCATTCTGACTATCACAGTGGAAACAAGTGCTCAGTATTTGCGTAGCAATAAATATTTTTTGTTACTTAGTAAGGAGCAGCAGCATCTTCTGTGTGTGAACCCCATGTTAGTTCTGTCAGGTGGAATATAAAACATTGCTGTGTAGGAATTATTAATTCTTCTAGATGGCATTTATCATGGTCTACCTTAACATAGTATGTAGGTTAAAGACTTCTATTTATAGACCCTTGATCACCCTGGAAGTAAAGGAAAAGGGGCATTGTAAATATAACTTACTCTGCTCCCACTTAAAACTGGAATGCTGAACTCACATAGCAGGTTGTATATGCTGAGTACCAGTGGTGAATTGCTGCACCATGCCTATCATAACAGATGGAAGGGCTCTAAAAGTAGCAGCAGCAGTTCCATGATTAATGTATTCTGCTAATCAACAGTCTGCGGGTTCCTTTATGTAACTTTTGTTCCCTACCTGTACTTATATACAAAGTATTATTATCCAATTGAAAAAAAAAGTTGAAGCAATTAAAAGTTATAGAGGTTGTGTCTATCATGATTTCAACTAGATTTACAAGCACAAATTAGGGTACTGAAGTAAAAGGTCTAATGAATTTAGTTGCTTTTCAGAGGCAGGTCTTTTAAGAGTAACACAAAAATTCTCACTTTTTTTACTTGGAAATATCTTTGTTGTTTTTCTTTTTGCAGCCTACTAACGTTCGTGCTGCACATAATTATGGTGACTTGGATCCATTTAAATTTCGTTGGTTGATTCCTTTATCTGCCCTTCAGGTTCGACTGGGGAACACAGCAGGTAATTTCCTTGCACTGAATACTTTAGGATTTAATGCTTTTCTGGGATTGTGTTATACCACTTCTTCCATGTGTCTTTCTGGAGCCTCTGGAAACACTCAGGGAGTACAGGCTTGACAGACTTTCTTCATTTGGTATGTTGGCTTCTTCTGTGAGCTGAGGAAGATGCAGGAAATCCCCAATGAAAAGATACCATGGACAGAAAGGTCACTTACCATGGTTGATGCCATTGGCTCACGCTTGTGCTGTGTGTGTACTGACTGACCCTTGTGTTTCACCAAATGTGGGAAAGTTTACTGTGTAATTTGTGGTAGTAAAAGGCTGTGTTTTTATTTTCATTTTTGAGTTGATCTTTATGATCCTGTCCAGTTCTGTGTTTTCTATAAAGTGTCACTAGGTGTTTAGAGCAACTAGATGCTTTGCACACCTGGGAGAAGGCTTTTTAAGGCTGGAAGGCAGTGAGGTGCAGTAAGAATGGGGGAAAGAACTCTCCAAGAGAGAGGTTATCAAAAGCAGCACTAAGCTGCTGCAACAGGAGAGTTCAGGAGACTTTCCTTTGGGTTCCAGCTTGGGTGAGATCTTCTGTGGGTCCACCCATGACTATGTTAGCACTGCCTTCAGGAGTGCAGGAGCTCTACACTGGTCTTTCCAATGCCAAATATTTGTGAAGTATATACAAAAATAACATTTCCTTCCATGCACAGGAACAGAGAACAGCTGTATCTGGGAACTGATTCACACAAAGTCGGAACTAGAAGGCAGGCCAGAAACAATTTTCCAGTTGTGCAGCAGGTAAGCATTACATGGAGGTTGTATTTGACAAACCACATTAATGGAATTTAAAAAAATGCAGCTTTCATTCTTTGAGTCCAAGCACTACATCAATGTTTAACTGCATGAAGTATAACAATTTGAAATAGGAGTGAATTTGATGCAGTGGTCCAACATCAGAAACCTGCACAGACATATGATCATAATTTCCAGAATGATACGGGCAAAGTAACTTTATCAGACTGACAGCTGGTTAGCAGAAATTACTTTCTGATAAAGACCACTTAAGGGGTGATTCCTTGCTGCAGAAGTTACCTTTCAGGGAGTAACCAAGACCTCAAAACACAAAGTGTGTGCAATGCCCAACAACACATCAAGATCATAGAATCATAGAATGGGCAGGTTGGAAGGGGCCCCAAAGATCACCTAGTTCCAACCTCCCCACACTGAGCAGGGATGCCAGTCACTAGGCCAGGTCACCCTGATGTTAGGAGCAAAACCACTACTAAAGCGAGCTACTGAAAAACACCCACTGCAGTAAAGCACATCGACAGAAAGGAGGCAGGCAGATTTTATCCCAGTAGTGTCTTATTTCAGAGGGGAAAATTAATTTGTTTTCTTAAACTTTCAGTGACTGTGAAAACAAGACTAACATAGTGAAGGTGATCCGTTCGATTTTGCGGGAGAATTTCAGACGTCATATAAAATGTGAGCTACCGCTGGAGAAAACATGTAAAGATCGCCTCGTCCCGCTCAAGAACCGTGTACCTGCAACAGCCAAACTAGGTAAGAAACATGTTCTCAAAGTGAAAGATGGACTTCAGCACTGCAGAAGGTTTGCAGTTCTTTCCATGACTGTAGAGTGTCATGTGGCAGACCCACAAATCTGTTTGGGCTAGGGAGGTGGTAAGAGTTTCTCCATAACTCAGTGCATGACAAAGCAAGTTTGCCTTCCCCCTCACACTGGTGTGTCATTAGCTCTCTTCAGGGAAGACTTAATAAGGCCCAAATTAATTTTGCTGGGAAGAAACAGACTCCCTTTGGCATGCAGTATTAGTGTTCTTTCCTCTGGGTTCCCTTTAGTAACTCAGCTCTAATAACATTTAAAGCAAAAACAAAAGGCAGGGGTCTTGCTTCTTTCAGTGCACTACATCTGCATCCCAGCAGCTACCCTAATTAAGTCCAGGCTTCAGACATTTTACTTAAATGAGTAGCTACTAGTATTTTAAATTTTCCATCCGATAAGCTGTCTGTAAAATCCCTTTTAACATCACAGGAAGTGGGACACTTCAACTCCCACCTACAACCTGGCCCTCTAATGCTTGAGGTTCCTAAATCAGTCTTGCTTTCTTGCAAATGTGTGCAAATCATTTGCTACAATTTTTGGATGATTTTGTTCATATTACACATGAAGGCAAGCTTATAGCCCTGGGGAAGGTGGAATTAAAACTCTTGGCACTAGATTACAGTGTTCATATCAGAATGTTTACATGTCTGACCTGGGATGATTATCAAATGAGACTGTACACTGTGATTGCAAGTGAGCTATTGAGACAGACAATATAACCAGCTGATGTTTTGCTGAAAAAACCCTGCCTTTTTCCCTTGCACAGCTTCCACAAGGTCCTTGAAGGTACTGAAGAATTCACCCAGTGGTGAGTGGAACGGTGACCTGGGGAAAGGCACCTTCCCAGACTCTGATGAGTGCAGCCTGAGCAGCAGTACTCAGAGCAGCAGCTGCCACACCACCGAGAGCATACAGGAGCCCAAAAATTCATCTCCCGATAAAGATGTACAGAGCTGTGCATCTGACTTTTCCAATGTTCTTGTCAAAGAATCTGATATTCTCAGTGATGATGACGATGATGATGACTATAGGAACCTAAAGAAGGGTAGCCCTACAAAAGACATTGAAATACAGTTCCAGCGGCTAAAGATTTCAGAGGAACCAAGTACTGACTCTGAACGGGATCAGGCTGCTGAAAAGGAGGAAGGAGATGGCTTTGAGATAGCAGAGCACCCAAAGCTGGTGCGTGGCCATTTCTGCCCAGTGAAGAGAAAAGTAAACAGCACAAAGCGTAACAGAGGAACTTTAACGGCAATGCAAGAACGTCACCAATCCCTTGACAGTCACTCTGATGCTGCAAACTTGGATCTGAACTCTATTTTAGAGAGAGAATTTAGTGTTCAGAGTTTAACATCTGTAGTTAATGAGGACTGCTTTTATGAAGCTGTGGAGAGGCATGGGAAATCCTAGCTTCCTAAGCACTGTAATTAAAATACTCATTTGAAGTCCACATAAAATTCAACAAACTTATTTTGCTTTAAAACTAGTAAATTCATGGAAGCTGCAGAAAAACTACTATCTGATTTTGTGCACTAATACATTTTTCCCACAAAAACAGCTGTAAAGGATTCTTAAGTTATTTTAATTTATTGTGGATCAGAAATAGATTAAGTTGGCCAAGGTCTGTTCATCCCTTTCAAGTAGTTAAGATAATGTAGTGTTCTTGGGGAGGGGAAGGATGGCCTCATTAGTATTTTAAATAATGTGGAAAAAGTGCTAGTGAGTGGCAGGGGGGGAATTACAATGGAATTTAGGATTGCAAAATGAATTTTTCAATACCTTGGGCATTTTATTTCTTTGGTTTTCATTTTTGCTTTATTTAAAGCAGAATTAAGTTATTTTAATGTGTTCTAGTGCACAATAGTGCAAAATTTTCATTTTTGTAAGTTTCAAGATGCTGTTTATACATATGTGTAAATACAAAACCAAAGCTTGGCCTGTAATCTTTTATTTGACTGTATTTTTTATTTTCTCTACCAGCCTGTACAGTAAAAGACAATTGTACTTAGCCATGTTTTCTACTTATTATGCTCCTTTTCTCCAGCTGGAGCTTTAAATCCCAAATTCTTTGCTTTTGCATAAATGAGAAAAGTATTAGTAGACCTTGAGACTATCTGTGCGCTTCGTCTTCCTTTAGCCAGTCACTTTGGTATATTTCTACAAGAGTTGTGGCTTTTGTTTTTTCACTTACTCTGCACAGTAGGATGTTCCAGCATAAAAAAAGCATAAAACCCCAAACACTGTCTTACATGCTGAAGAATTAAAAGTATTTTTACTTACATTTCAAGAACATGCTTTTTAATACAAAACTCAGTGATTTCAGAGGTATTCTAACTTAATTACATGTCTCACAACATACCTTAGTTTTGGTATGTCTTCTAGCCATTCCCCTCCTGAAGTAAAAAAAATGAACCTTGTAACTGGACTGTCTTTACAGTTTTCTCTGCAGCTGAATGGAATGAATAACTAAAAATAGGAAAGCCTTGTCTCTCCATCACTTTCTCAAAAGTATTTCTTCCATACGTGCACAGATGTAGGAATATATAAGCCACCTGTTACTTAATCAACACCTCTAGATCAAGGAGGTAAAGCTAATAAAAAAATCAAGTCTGCTGCAATTACAGCTGATTTTCCTCTTCAGTGTGTTCTGGCTGACTGGTACTTTCACCTGAATTCCTCGACTTTTGCCTTAGTTCTTCTCTGTAATTGTACATGAAAAGGCCTGGGTCTTCATCGCACATTTTCCTGTATGTATTGCACAGATTTCTAAATTGTGCCATGGAGAGCTGATAAGGACGCAGAGTTGGATCAACATTCGCTGTCATCATCAGCTGTTCTGTTCTTTTCAAACGTCCACTTTCAGGAAACAAGATCCTAGAAAGTGGGAAAAAGACAAGTTCAAACAATTCAGACAATTCAGTTTCCCTTAGGAGTAAGAGGATCCTCTAGGGAATTTGGATAATACAGGTTTACTACTAAATATGTCATTATTTTGGCTCTGGCACTCAATATGGCTCATTACTGAAGCAAAAGGAAACTTCTAAGACTCTTTTTCTGCAAATGCAAATTATGACAAGATAGGAAAGATTATACATACATTGTACACTAAACACATGCATGTTCATGTTTGCTTTGGCTATGGATGCAGTCACAGAGCCATCTTAGAATTAGCCTCATATTTAGAAAGCAACAACAGATTAAGCTGAGCAAAACAAATCAGATCCAAACCATATGACTTCTTCAGGCTGTTTCATTCCAGTGGGTAAGATACTGTTATCACTTGTCATTAATGCAAAATGACAGAAAAAAAAAAGCCAAAAAGAAGGAAAGGAGCATTTAATGATCATTCACTTTTGCAATATTTAGAACTTGGAGAATGTGCCAGGAATCCTAGATTCTGTTTTCAGCTGTCACTGTTCATAAATACTCATATCAGTTCATTTACTCTGTGGCCAGATGCATTAGCACCTCTCTCTCACAAATTCACCAAATTTTAATGAATTGTATTAGTTCAAGTGATTTTTAATGTCTCACAAATATACAGGAAGGCAAAAAATTTGGACACAATAGATATGCAGGTCTCAATTTTCAAATGATCTGTGTCTGTCATATATCCTATGTCATAAGACCTAAACATGTTGTGTATTTAATACAGTAACCCCCCTCCCCACCATCCCCAAATGTGTTTTGCAGGTTGGCTGGAGAAGCTAGTCAAAAGGCTTTGTATAAGTAAAGTGATAGCTGACTCTTGGTGGGCAAACAGAATAGAAAGTTAAGAAAGGGTTTAAAATGCCAAGAGAAGGCTGGAACTTCTGGGAACAACCTGGTTTAAAGTATGTACTACTCCAGGTCAGCAAGTATAAAATGAATCAATCCTTATTTTGATTTCTGTCCTTAAGTTATTCTCTCCTTTGATTTGATAGTTAAAAGACATAGCTGGAGCCCAGAATGTTTAATTACCTTTTATAGACTATGAACCATCTTACCAATGTCTATGAACAACTCAAACTACACTATTTTTCTTCATGGACCTAATGGCTTAGTCTGATATGCCATGTCTCTCTCAGAATCCAGAACATTTAAACGGATTCTATTATCTTGTTTTTATACAGTATATGTGATAGACAGACAGCTTATAATGCACTTAATAGCTGCCTTAGACACCAACATTTTCTATTTTTTTGAGGTTGGCTAAAGAATAAGAGGATTGTGTTTCTTCAGCTGCACAGTAGGGCTAAAGTATGATAAGCTGCTCAGGGGATACGTGACGTTCAAAAGTTCAGATTCCCCCTCCTTGCCTCAAAAGAATGTCGAGTAGTTACTAGCAATTTGAGATTACACAATAGTTGTGGAGTTTTTTTAAACTTTGGTAAAAATATTTTACACAACATAGATATGCTGATTGCACATGCCTTCTGCTTACATTGTCAGCTGAAACCACTTTTCACAAAAACCCCCACCACCTTGTAAATCAGATACAAATTTAGAGTTCAGCTACCTCACTTTCTAAGCACCTCCAAATGCATACTCGAACACGGGCAAATTGGGGCTAATTTAGATGCCACAGTTGCATCCTAGACATCAATGGCATTCACTGCCTCAAACCAACATACCCAAAAGTAGAGGCAAAATTCTAGATTCACCTTTAAAATAGTGAACATACAAGGCTTGTAGTTCAGTACAGTGGCATCCACCCTAATTCTAGAGCGCATCAGGACAAAAACCATGCCCAGCAATATCATAGAATCATAGAATGTTAGGGGTTGGAAGGGACCTAGAAAGATCATCTAGTCCAACCCCCCTGCCAGAGCAGGATCACCTAGATGAGGTCACACAGGAATGCATCCACGTGGCTCTTGAATGTCTCCAGAGGAGACTCAACAACCCTCTTAGGCAGCCTGTTCCAGTATCATCCGCAAACTTGCTGGGGGTACACTCTACATCCAGCTAGCCCAAGCTGCAGCAGCGTGACTCTAGTCCTAGGAGCAGCAAGGTCACACATTCTACAACTCTGAATGCTAGGGATCTCCCACACCAAGTCAGACATGTGGCTGTGGTGGAGTTTTAACAGGATCCTTGCTAAACAGACTGCAGGTTCCTCACATCAGTTAAAGCACCTAGTGAATTTCCTCAGTAAGACATGGGGATTTGGAAAGAATTAGTAAGAACTCTATAAATGGGCAAGCACAGAAACAAGAATTTGACCTTTTGACATTATCCCCAAATAAGCAGAATTTCCCACAGATGACATTCTCCTTCCTCATACAGCCATCTTTCATTTTGGATTTTGATACTTTCATCTTTTAACTCAACCAACAAATGCTGTAGTTTTTGTGGTTTTACTTCTGAGACAAGCAAACTATTGGAAAACTCACCAATTATCCTAGTAATTTTAGCAATTTCAACTGCACTAACAAAAATTCACAGTAATTGTTAAATAATTATAGCAAAAAGAGATTGATCTCAAACCTTTATCTTCAGAAACCATTCTGAAATGGAAAGATCTGATGAACTATGAGGAAAATTTAAAATGGGAGGAATAAAATCAAATGCATAGTTACAAGTGTTTCTCAACTGATTTAGTAACTGACACGTTTACAAAAACTTTTAAGAATTTTTCATTGAAGATCCTTACTCGATTCCACGGTAGCAGTATTTTCTTCTAAACTGAAAAACACTTTGAACCACTTTTTCTACTAGCTGAAATGGCTGCTCTATCTTTGGTTGCACCAATGGAGTGAAATGCACCACAGCCACATCCACCTATATGGAAAAGAAAGACAAATTTGAATTGATATATTCCTCTGAGACACACTATTTCTAAGTTAACCAGCTAGACATCAGGAAACAGGCAGAACATAAGAAGACATTATTGTGACAGATAACATAGCTGTGCAGTGTCTAATGTCATAGGATTTAAATACAAAGATTTAACTTAACTTTCACAGCCCTACAGAATTTTAGTCTTGGTTATCTACATATTTCCAATTAGTTCATCTGCTATTAGTGCTTTTTCCCCCATGGCACTTCCTCCATCTAGAACAACTTCCATGTAATCTGTAAAGTAATTAGCACTTCTTTCTTCAGATCCTTCCATGAGACAATTCTGACATGATACACAAATTAGACAGTATTTGATATACAGGCTGAAGGGCAGCTGGAGAAAATTGGTATTATAATTAGAAATCAAACCCAGTCCTTAGATGTTTTCTGTTGCTCTAGGGCTTTTCTAAAATTTAAGCCAGAGAATTACTTTTCAACATATTAAGATTTTTAACATTCTAGTCTATTTAAAGGAATTGTAGGTAGAACTAAGTTTGCATTCAGTTTAAGTGACCATACAACTCTGTATTTACTTTGTGTATCACAGTTCATCGGAAATGATACTTGACTTTTTGAGGCTTCTTTTATTCTTCTGTAGTTCTGAAATGGGCTTGGTTCACAAAATGGTCACTTTCCCTGTGTCTGAAACCAGAATGAAATAATACCCTCCAATAAAACAATAAAAATGAAAAATTTCTGCAGAGAAGCACACTGAAAAATTGTGCAATTTGTACAAAATTTTGTACAAAAAAAGGTGTATAATTTATACCATTACTGGATGACTGCAAAATTTTTAAGTGCCAGACTCCTAAAAATAGTCAGTCTTTTATTAAAAAACTCTGCTAATACGATGAATAATCGTCTTTTTAAAAGATCTGAAAGTCAACATTGGCATTCACAGAACAGATTCTATGTGACATTAAATTGAAGATGTGCGAATTCTGACTAAAATAAGATACACTCATGCCAAAGAATAGTGTCTGTTCTAAGCACATTCTCAGTGCTTACAATGGAATTGTTCAAACCAATTGTTTGAACATCCAGAGCAAGAGAGTATTGAAAAAAAACAAAACACAAAAAACAACACCACAAAACCCAGAGTTTTTTTTCTCTACTGCTTTAACAAAAACTGTCCAAAGTTTGTACTTACAAAAAAAATCAATTAAACCACAGCAACCTCTGATCTGGACATACTGCCCTGGCACACAGGTGCCATCCATCCATGTTGTACTTTCCATGGAAACAGCTCAGCTGGCAAGTGTATCTATCCAATACAATTGCTTCAATAGCAGAGGTACTACATTTGCTCTCAACAGGAATGGAGACAGAACTTAAAAGCTGAGTGAAAATACTATCAAGAGAAAGGAAAGCAAATACCAATTAACTATGCTGATGAAAAAAAACCACTGCAGCAAGTTTCCAGTATTAGCACTGCTGATCTCAAGCATGTGTTACAGATAGTGTTTTTTCCTCTACTCTTCCACCTTTTCTGAAAGCCAGAGCTAAGAATCAGAAAGAAAAAATAAAACTACTAAAATGTAAAGTCACAAGAACTTATTTAAAAATGAGGTGACAAAGAAACATATGGAATCTGCAGTGACATGTGCATAAATTTATTTTCCAAAGCAGTTTCTGAATTTGTCAAGTGTTGATAGCTTCTATCTTTGCCACAGGTTGCTGCTGTCAGGCATACCACAGGAATACAGCAAAAATTTGGGTTCACACTGAGCTTATCTTTTTGAACAGAGCAAATACATACTTCACATGAGCAACCAGCTCCTTGTAGAGAAATACTGTGGGTTTATTTACACACATATATGTTTATCTACTTATCTGTCAAGGTATTTCCCCCCACAAAAATTAGGGATAAGAAAGCCACCAGAGGCCATTTCAGATCTCCTAGTTGCCTCGATTTTGCAGAACTGCTTGTAAGAAAGACATGAAGGATCTTTGGGAGTTGGATCTGCATCTTTAACAAAAATTTCTGATGGAAAAGAACACAATCTAGATGCAGTGTACAGTTTAAGAGAAAAACAGCATTTGCAATCTCAAGGCCAGTAGGCAATAAGTTCTGCTTCTGAAACAAAACACAGCACTTCACATCAGAATTTGTTCCATTATAGATGCTGTTTTCTTTGGACCCCAGGAAAGCTGCCTGGTTGCTATAGCAACAGATACAGGGGAAAGCTTTTCCCTTGTAATTGGCTACTCCTTTAAAATTATACATGTTATTTTTCCCTAACCTTTTTAATATGCATAAAATAGAGAGCAGAATTATGAAAACCAGAGTACACAAAAGCACTTAAAATATACAAGTTGATTTGCTGATAATTTTATTAGCAACACTTTTTTTTTCACTCAAGTATGTCAGAAATATTTACAAAATACTCAATTCTTACAAAATAATGAATATGAATATTATTCAATTGATATAAACTGTCAGGAGTATGAAAACCATTCAATTGATATAAACTGTCAAGAGCACAGCAATTATTCACCCCTTGCTGTTTTAGTGTATCTGTACAATGAAGGTTTATGTTCTGGTAGGGTAGGAGGAACACATGACAGAGCACAAATAAATTTAGAGAATTCTGCTGCCTTGCTGATGAAATCAGAACTCTAAATCAGAATAAGCTTAAATGAGACAATTTTTACTAATTGTTGACAATAAAGGTGCTAATACATGTATTAGGGCTGTATTAAAATCAAACCCACACACCATTTTCCAAGCCTTAATTTACTCACAGGGAACTGAAACATAAGCAGAACATATCACAACTTAATTAAAACAAACCAATTGAGATCCTACTAAAATAGTTGTAAGTCAGCACTTTCACCAACCAAGTGTTCAGTACCAGCATTTTATTCTGTCTACTACAGACAAATGTTAGGTCTAACACAAGATATGTGTATCTCATAGCAATCTTGTTCTGATGTGAGAGTTTCACTTTGGTTCACTTCTGGCAGAAAACAACTATGCCACTGCACTAAAATCTAACTCCTGTGTAACAAGAGCTTTGTAGTAACTTAACTCCAGTCACGCTGTGCTCACAAACAACATCACAGGAATCCAAAAGTCAGGTACAGAACCCAGGGGTATATCACTGCTGCAATCAGCAAGACTTTTCTTCTCACTTCTTGGTTTCACACAAAAACTTATCAAGGCCACTTCTCCAATGTGCTGCAGTTACCATATAAGCCTTATTACCAGCTTCGTTCTTTTTGCACACACATACAATGGTAAGAAGTTACAGGATGACCTACAAAAGGCTAAGGCTATCAAGAAAAGATAAGCAAAATCTGTAGCTGAACAGAAATGTCCTACTTCTCCAATTACAAGTTAAAATAATTGCATCACTCTTTCTTAGGAAATTTAAACTCTTAATAAGATTATCTGTAATGAGGAAAAAAACCACAACAAAACAAAAAAACCCACCAAACCCAACAACAGAAAAACAACTAACCCCTCTGGCTCCAGCTCTCAGTTCAACTGCAATGAATCCTACCCTGTCCCCTTCCCTTCCCCCCCACAAATCCCTGACTCTACACAGTGTCTAGATTCTCAAGATTTTATTCATTTTAATCATTCATAGTTTTCATCATAGAACCTGGATATCATTATGTATTTAGGACTAAGGGCCTTCATGTGTTTTTCTCCATAATCTCTTTGCTTTCTCTTACTGAGTGTTTGTCAAACAAAACTCATTAAACAAAGTACTCCTTTATTCTCGGGTAGATGGAACTAAGAGAGCGAACAAACAGCAGTAATGCACTTGCTGTAGAGAACAGAAAAAAGCCAACATTCCGAGAAATTCTGTAAATACATGCCAATGCAGTTTTATATGCGAAGGGACAGTTCCATTGAAGAGGAACTGCCTTTTTCCAGGACATCTACAGTGAAGAAAGCATCTCAGACCTCACATCCAGCAGTAAGTGCTACACAAACAGGAATGAAACATAACTGTATTTTTTATTACACTTGCAGTGCTTATACTTGAATTTATCGTGCTTTTAAATTGGTTCATCCTATTAAATGTAATGTATGACTACCATTTGCAGTGGTTTGTTTGCATGTTTGCATATGCTGAAATGTTAAAAAGAAGCAATGAAAAAGGCTAACTTAAGATCCTAATCAGCTGTTCCAGAATATGCTTTTGAATGTGTTTTGAGCTATCCAGATATGTCAGTTCCTTCAATAAAAGGAAGTTAAGCTGTCTTTCCCCATGGGCAGCTTTTCACAGTCCTATTGGAAATAGGCAGGGCTTCAAAATAAGATTTTAAAAATGAATAGCTGTTAATATTCTCATCTTAAGTATAAGCATTTTTAATACAGACATGCTGGACAGAGTTTGCACATCCTTGACAACTACCTAAATTAAGTACAGAGGTTGCTTGTTATGTAATGCCTCCAAAGCCAGAATACATACTGATCAAATACATATTCTATGTACATAAAAAATTGTTGTCTAATGTATAATGATTTGAGTGCAATGCTACAGATTTTATGTTCCACTTATTTTAACTTTATCCCCTATTATTATTGGTTTTCAAAAAAGTTCTAGTGCTAAAGGCCAAATTTAATATTATTGTTCATAATTAGAATGTTTTAGAGAGGGTAATTCAGACTGAGGACTGTCCTTTCTCTATCACTGATAAGAACCAAAGCCTGCCAATTATACAGTCAAAGGCAGGAGAGCATTTCTAATCATCAGAGAGGTTTCAAACAGTTTTTCTTCATCTGCTATCCCAAAGGTCATAGAATCATAGAACAGCAACAGTTCCATCTTCCGAGCTGCACAGTTACACTGCCTAAAACATCCTCATCTGTCAAATGAAATTTGAGTCTTAATGCAAAAATAGCAGGGAGGGCATTTTTAATGAATTTTTAAAACTGGCACTTCGTGGCAAATTTACAAACTATTTCAGACAAGTAAGTGATTTAAAAAAACAAACATAACAGAGCTGTTTCATATCTGTGTTGAAAACAGTATTTTACCAGATCATATTCACTCATGACTTCTCAGTACAGCTGCTCTAAGTCAGGGACTGAGAAACACCGACAGAAAATAAAATACTGATTTAGAAAAGTCATGTGACTTAACTGTGAAAATACTGCAAAAAAATTCAATCTTTTATTCTCCTTCAAAAACATGAAATTTCCTAACAGTTATTAAAAAAAAAAAGAACAGACAATGTTTAAATAATTGAAATAAAGGGTAACCTTTAGCCATACTTTAAATAAAAGATATTATCGGTGTTCATTGTTACAAAATAGTCAACAGGAACTGACTACAGCCATTAACACACTTAAAAGAAAGTACTTGAAGAGTATATTTTCTGCCACAGTGTTTTTCCATAATGCATTCTAATCTGCAAGTTCATTATGTTTCATTTACAATGTATATTTGTCTAGTAAGCCTGCAGTCTATATACTATTACCAAAACCAACTTCAGTAAGATAGTTTTTGCTTGATGGCTTGCAATCATCTATAAAGGGGCAGCAGACCCTTCTTACAAGCAATTCTAAACCACTGTCCATTTGCCATCATTTATGTTCAAGTACCTTGTGTACAGCTGCTCATCTGCTGCAGGGTCATATTCAGACATTCATTCAGATAGCTCTAATTTTAAATGCAAGCTTTTTTTGTTTGTTGATTTCTTTTTCTTTTCCCCCCTCACACTTCTCCCCTCCTCCCCTTCCTCCCTATTATACAGAAGGCTACAGCCTTGGCTACGAACCTACCAACCAGTTACACTCATTTACAAGAGAGAAACGGACAGAGGAAAGGTGACAGCAGCTAATCATCATGGCATCAGCAAGTCTGCAGTTCTTTGCTTTTATTCTGGCTTTGTTTGGTGTTTTTGGAGCTATCACAGCCACCTTGCTACCAAACTGGAAGGTAAACGCAGATGTTGGTTCAAATATCATAACAGCTATAACACAGATGCAAGGACTCTGGATGGACTGCACATGGTACAGCACTGGGATGTTTAGCTGTACCCTCAAATACTCCGTTCTCTCTCTCCCCATCTACATCCAGGCTGCACGGACCACCATGGTACTGTCTTGTATCCTATCAGCCTTTGGGATCTGCATCACTACAGTTGGAATGAAATGCACAAAGCTGGGAGGGGACACTGACAGCAAAAGTCATGCTTGTTTTGCTGGAGGAGTCTGCTTCATTCTGGCAGGAATCTTAGGATTAGTACCAACATCCTGGTATACAAGAGAAATTATTTCAAGTTTTCTGGACCAGACGATTCCAGAAAGCAGTAAACATGAACCAGGAGGAGCAGTTTATACAGGATTCATTTCAGCAGGGTTTCTGCTTATCGCAGGTGTGATCTTCTGCACTTCCTGTTTTAAAAAGCAGCAAGGAGCATGGATTTACCCTTCAAAACAGCACCATTTCCCATCCACCGAGGAGGGGAGCAACGGAGGTTACAACCTGAAGGACTATGTGTAAATAGTTATTTCTATCCATTGAGGCTATTTCTTGTGCTAAGTGTAGTTGGATTATTTCAAAGAATGTATCATATAGCACTTAATTTTTCTTACATTTCAGTTGCAGCTATATTTAAACAAGGTATTTTGTTTATAGCAGCATCCACAAAAATAAAAGTAGGAAACAATGCTGGTCTGCTACAAGAGTGACTTCTTTGGCTGATTTTTCAAATTATTCTTCTTGACTTGCCAAGTGACATTCATTACAAAGAAAAGGAACTGTTTTAAAACACAACTGACAGTACAATTAGATACTTGGCTGTGACTCTGGTGTTGTCCTGTGCACAGACAGGAGTTGGACTCGATGGTTGGACTTCCAACCCAAATGATTCTATGATTCTATGATCCTTGGGGTCTCTTCCAACTCAGCACATTCTGTGATTCTGTAAATTAACATACTGGAGGCTCGTTATGGCAGAGATGCTTAAAAACTGCTCTCTTTTTAGCAAATCAAGCTATCAATAACATAAAATGTTTTATAGCATAATTTACATGCTTATCTTTATTTTAATTATGATGCAAGGAAAAAACCCTCAATTGTCCAAGAAACCCAGTTCAATGGTTTTTAAATAGCAGACACATCTGCCTTTCATTTTCACTTCTAAACTGCCTGGGTAAAAACATTTAAAAAAAAAAAAAAAAGAAAGAAGAAAACCAGAAACAAAACCCCAAACACAACAACAAAACCCAAAACCAAAAAAAAAACCCACAAACCAAAGTCCTAAAAAAAAAACCCAACAACAAATCACACACACAAAACTAAACCAAACCAAACTCCCAAACCACACAAAAAAACCCCATAGCCCCAAACCTTAGCTGCATTGTATATTCCACACATCAGGCAGAAGAGTCAGCAGTGCCATTCAGATCTTGCCAAAAATGGCTCTCCCACCCCCAGCTGCCACCTGCTGTGGGTTTCACTTATTATTGTTAATGAAATGTCTACACAGCACTCACCAGTTGCTACTAATCTATCACTACACAATGAATGTTAGCACTGAGGAGCAATAGGACAACAGAAATGTAACAATGACCATGGAAACACCTGCAAAATGCAACACACAGGATACAAATGAAATTATCTATTTTCAAAAAAACCCTGGAAGCAGTGTAGCTTACACTTGCTCAAAGTAGCTTTTAACAGCTCAATAATACCGCTACCATTTATTTTCTCCTACATTTCTTGCCTTCTAAAAGAACTTTCTAAGTCTTTTTAATTATCCCTGTAAGGTCTGTTTCAGGCCCATTCCCATGTATTTTACTACTGTGAAATGTAACACACAATGGTGATAAATAGGCAGATTCTTTACTTAAATTTCTTAACTCTCTTATCCTGATTTTAGATCCTTTAACCCTTTATTTCAGATTTTGCTTTGGATTTGCCATTAGCAGACTATGTTCTGGCTAGATGTTTCCCTAGATTAGAAACAAATTGATGTTAATTTGCTAGCACAGGTAAGAGAACAAAAAGGGGGTATGATACACGCCTTTAACTTTAGGAATATGATAATGCTGGACAAGTCTTTCAATAAAAACAACTGGTTTTTTGTATATGTATCTACAACTTTAATTTCCTCTATTATTAGCCTGAAATTTCCTAGAACCATTAAGTGGCCTTAACACTGTATGTAGAATTTGTTGGAAAAAGTAACATCATCTGTTACAGAATTTGTGATAGTGGAATGTTTTATGCATCTAATATGTTAAGAGTCTTTAATATACATGGAATGGAATTATGTCTTGTTTGTATTACTGCTGTTACGTAGCCAGTTTGAGTTTCCTATGCATTCATCAAGGAGCTTGTTTTACACTATTCCTAATGCTAGTATCAGCAATTATTTGGTATTGTATCTATGACCAAAAACCCAAAATTTCTTTGCTTAGACACAGTTCTGTGCAGCACCATTCTTTAGAACAAGTCTTTCATGTCTCAACGTTCATAGTATTATTGAAATAATTCTCATTCATTGAGAAAACTCATTTTCAAAAATATGCATCTCCACCATTAGTAAGTGGCATGACATGACACTAAGCTGTGATCATGTATGCAGGTGAATTAAAATATTTGTAAAGAACCAAAGGTGTTTTTACAGGAGTAATTGCATACTATGGGCAAAATGAAGTATTAATTGGTTACATGAGCAGGTTTTTCTTCCTAAAACTTTATAAGTACCTGAACATTTTTGTATACCTATGAAACAAAAATTAAGCACTGAGCCTCTTTATTCACAATATTGTGCAAGAGCTTTCCAAAAAAATAAAGATTCTATCAGAAATGGTAATATCTAATACCATGCCAGTTCTACAGCTACAAGAACAAGGACAAAACAGAAGATCAATCTACAACAGGAGTTTGAAGGAAACAAAACAGGTGAAAACAAGTGTCAGGTCTGGGTCAAAAATTTGTGCTTTCTGCTTTTTCAATAATAAGCAACATTTGTTTTTAACTCAAAGAAATATATTAAATAAAAATATGCTTGTCATTAGTGGTACTGTCTTTTTTACTCAACAGAGAGACAACTGACTAGGATTTGCTTATACCAAGACATTTGTCACAACTCTGAGTTACCTCTCTCTCAAGTCAACTAGGACCTTTTCAAGTATAAGAAATGGGAATATCAGTTATAGGTTCCCAATTCTGAGACACAGTCTGCACAAGACTTTTGGCTACACCAGCTCTACTATGCCCTCAAATTGTATCCACCATTGAGAAACCACCACCACAAAATTGGAATTTGGGTCCTACTGAACACTACTTCATATATTGAACAGTAAGATGACATCCTGATATTTTTTCATTCAGCTAGGAGACAGGAGAAAAAACTCCAACACAGAAACACAAAGCAAAAAATGTCTTAAGCATGGCCATTTTTCCTCACAACAGACAGCTGTCACAACTAATCATTTAACATGTTTGAACAGTTACTTGCTCACAAAATACTAACAATTCTAAATCACCATCAGAATATGCCCAGATAGAAGCCTTAAAACTCACTGTGATAACAGAAACAGAATGCCCTTACAATGGTTCTTAAGAGATAAGGCTGAATAGTAGAGAGAGACTAAGATACATACTGTGGTAATAGGATAGGGAGATATTGATGATCTGAACCAGGCAGTTTAAGACGAACTTTCAGAAGTTGCAAGTTATTTCTGAAACATAACAGTAGACTTCCACATGTATTCAGTGGAAATAGACCCCACTTAGTGTCAGGCACATATTTTTATAAATAAATTAAAAAGAGAGATACATTCTTTGCCAAAATGAAGTTTGATTTATTAACTCTTGATTCCTGTAATTGTAATAACTATCAATAAAAAACAGTAGCTATTGATAAAAGGACAGAAAAGAAACTCTTCTCACTCAAGAGCAGATAAGAGGGAGAAAAGATGGTTACTTATTTAAACATGCAGTGGGTTGTAGATGACAAAGTGCTATAGCAAATAGGAGGGAGATAAATATGCAAAAGATGAGTAGGGTGGAACATAAGGATTATAGACATGGTAAAATTATAGATCTTTGACAAAGATGACAAATGAAAAGCTTTTATTTATCAGGGCCTTTCAAAAGGCCCATCAAATTTTCTAGGCACAATTCCCAATCTGTTTATAAATGCAAACTGTAAACCAACAAGCTTTCCAAAGACGCTGCAATCCTAGCAGACTATCCTATCATTAAATCCTCATCTCCCTCTCCAGAAACACCCAAAGAAGTGTGCTCGTTTTGCAGACAGGCTTGAAGGTCAAAGTCAAGTTCTGACGAACCAAAAAGACACCCCACCTTCTTGAAGCAAGTATGCTTCATTTACAGCAATATCACATCACTCTACTTTGTAGTATGGAGACGCTGAACTAGAGCACCCCACTGTGTTCCTTACTCAAAATCAAATACATTGCTTGACTGACAAATTAACAAAAATCCCAAAGAAATACACCAAAACTTACCTCTGGCTTTGGAACAAAGGCTTGACCTGGAATTACGAAACAGTTTTCAACAGTGCAGAGATGCTGAGACATGATGGACAGTCTGCTACGTTGCTTACCTCCGGGATTAGCTATAAGCCTCTATTGAAGAATCAAAACATGTAAGTCAGTGCAACTGAATTGACCAAGTGGCCAGTTATGTTAAAGCTTGATTTTCAGTATAATCAAAGGCAAAGCCAAATTAAAAAAACCCCAGTGAATTATTAAGAACTCATATCAAAGTTTATGTTCATCTAGAATTCTTTTCCCCAGTGTAGCAGCATTTCACTAAGATATGTTAATTTACCTCAGTCCTGCAATCAAAAGCAAATGAAAAGGAGCTCCTTGAACTTCTGCAGGACTTAATGAAAGCCAAAAGTATTTTACATGGGCACAAGATAAAACTGCTCTGATTGCAGGATTCAAAATAAACATAACACCAGCTGACAATCTCATCCTTTCCTTCCACTGTTTCTCCTTCAAGAAAAACAAAGCTCCCATAAACTCAAAAAAACCCAGATAGAAACCAAGATCTCTTCATTATTAACTGTTCTACACTTACAATATATGCAATAAAGCTGGATTTACTTCACATCAATTTACAATATTTAATAGTAAAAGGATTTAATACTTAAAGCTCAATTTTGTAGTTCTCCAATTTTCCTAAAAAAGCACAAACAAGATTTAAACATAAAAAGCACCTAGTAAACCAAGTCTCAAATGGTAAAAGGCATTACACTAAGTATGCAGAAATAGGATTTTGAATATTCCTGTTCTTATTTACCACTACCTCAAAAAGATATAAAGGATGAAAACAAATCTGCATCTTTGGTAACATCTGGACATCATGTAGCTGCAGATGAAAAGCCTATTCATGAAATGCTGCCATGCTTATTAAAATTATCCCTGAAAAAATTAAGATTAAATCTTTGCTGAAGTTTTAGATTTTTTTTAACAACTCTCCTGAAAGGCAGTTTAAGTATCAGCATAGAGCAAATAAAATACTTTTCAATGACTTTTCAGAAAGAGAGCTCTGTGATTCTTTTTGCGTACATCAGCATTTAAAACTTTCATTATTGTTTCAGAGGAAACCTATTAAAAAAAAACCCCACAACTATTAGTCTCTAGGGGAAAAAAAAAAAAAAAAGGGGCCAGGCTTCAAAGCCTAACGATGCAGCCAGATATGCTCTTCCTTAACCTCTGCAGTGGAAATGAAACAGACCTAATGACAACCTTGTAGTTGTAGTTCAAATGTCAATTCAAACAAGCCAGTATTTACTCAACACAAACATCTAACAAGTCACAGGCTAGTTAGTTCCTGCTTTTCAGCTAAAAGAAAGAATAAATTAACAACAGCCAGCCTTGGCAGGAACATATTAAACCACTTCAACAACATCAGCAGGAACATACCTGTGTATGGCACTGCTTAAGGAACACAAAAATGCTGAGAATAGAATCATAGAATAGTTCAGGTTAAAGGATGTTTAAAGGTCATCTAGTGCAACCTCCCCTGCAGTAAGCTGGACATTTTTAACTAGATGAGGTTGCTCATAGCCCCATCCAATCTGACCTTGAATGTTTCCAGGGATGGAGCATCTACTGCCTCTCTGGGCAACCAGTGTTTCACCATCCTCATAGTAAAAAAAATTTTTCCTTGTATCTACCTTTGCTTAATTTAAAGCCATTATCCCTTGTCCTATCACAACAGGCCCTGCTAAAAAGTTTGTTCCTATACTTCTGTAACCTGACCTATTTCTGTAGGGGTTTTCCCCTCAGTTCTGAAGTCTTTCTTTGTCCTACCTTTAAAACATGCAACTGAAACTGCACTAATCATACCATGCTGGAGTTCAGCTAAGTAGGTAACATTTTTGAGTCTGTGATTACAATTTTAGCAAGGCATGAAACGAAACAAAGGCTCTGAAGCCTAAGATGGAATACAATCAAGGTGGTACTTGACATCTCTTCTAATACCGTTCACTATCAACCACTCTCAATGATTACCTCAGGAACAACTATTTCTTTTGTTCTTCATTAAGCTCTGCCATACAACTGTGCTTTTCATAAATGCATATTAAAACCCCATTATCAGTGAATCTGCAAAATCTGTCACAGGAACTAGCCTACCTGAAGAATTAGACTGGCAAAGCTGACCATATAAAGGAATATTAGACACATTTTAGTACACAAGCCACTTTCTGCAAAACAACTTTTTCTAGAACATAAGTATTTATATTTAACCTGTATCAGTTATGAAAACATAATGGTAACTTTTCTTCTGTTAACTGCTCAAAAATCTGAATTATTTTCCACTTCATTAGCACCTTTTGCCTAGTGTTCTAAATAGACAGCAACATTAGATACAAAATGATTAAGTATTCTGCTCTTATAACATGCCTGTCATATATATCTAACAGTTTAGCACCCCACCTCCCAGCCTCCAGATTATGTTGGCAGAGCAGTTGAGGAAAATTATTCTCTGCCCAGTTTTACTCAAAATTAGAGACTGTCAA
Source organism: Bucco capensis (assembly GCA_013396975.1). Classification (NCBI taxonomy): domain Eukaryota; kingdom Metazoa; phylum Chordata; class Aves; order Piciformes; family Bucconidae; genus Bucco; species Bucco capensis. The sequence goes on from VWZO01015149.1 coordinate 229,112, forward strand.
AGTTCTTCCATTTATACTGAAATATGACTCATTTTAATGGAAGTGGGCAAGGAAGTAGCCAGCCCAGGTGGCACATTTGAGGTGAAGCATTGAGGAATTTGGGCAAGGTGAAAATTCTTATCCACAAAGTAAGTAACAAATTTAAACTACAGAGAGACAAAATGATCTGCCTGACACTTAAAAGTGACTGTTTACTGCTATGGATATCTGGTCTTATCCTCCTTAATAGGCCTCAGAATTCAGTATATAACGTAACTGCTGGCTCTCATCAACAGTTTTAATCCATTTAATCAAATCATATCGTATCAAAACGGAGTGCTCTGTAGTAATAGGTCTATACTGAAATAACTCATGCCAAAGTAGCTGTATTACAAGGAAACAGAAAAGCAGAAAACTACCATCAAAGAGAGGCAAAAGTACTTTCTACCTGTTATACTAGAAAAAAAAATGAGCTTGATCACAAATAACATGGTGTAATTTGTTTATTTTCTTACTGTTATCATCAAGTTATCCTAACTGATTATAAAGCATATGGCTCCAGTCAATGACAGCATTTTACTATTCTGCTAATCTTATGGCATATATACTGAGACTTTCTTACATATTTAGGCTCTTAGTTTAGAAATATCCAGTGAGGACATCAAACTTTTGAATACAAGACATTTTTCTTTCAAGAATATAAATCCACAGATTATATTCTATGTTGCTACTGATATTTTATGTATTAACTGCATTACACTCTCTTATTTCCTGGTACTGAACATACCTAAAGATGTCAAATTACAACGGTTATCTTTAAGCAGCTGCAGAGGGCCAGAAAACAAAACACAGATTTTGATTATTGTCCTTTCCCCTAGTCGTAAAATAAAAAGTCTCTCTCAAATGAGTTTTTCTTGATGTCAACCAGAAACCAGAAACTACGAACAAGTTTGTCTTCAGTGGAAGATCTGTGTTTAAATAGATGTAACAAGATTCAAGAGATCCCAGAATGTAAACTCAACAACAATTAACACCAATTCATTGCACGACCTTGAACAAGATATTCCATTTCCTACTGTTTCTAAATTCTCAGCATTCTAAGTACAAGGGACATAAGAATGCATGGTATTTTGCATCTCATTGAGCTACACTGGGTGCAGAAGCACTATAATCTGCATGTCACCAATGCTGTATGCAGCTGGTTACAGCTATATAAAGTACAGAGTACATTTTTGCTCTCAGCGCTCCGCTGATTGTGTGACTTTTGTCACAGAACTTAGCATCTTACTCATCATCACTTTGCATCTTACACCATAGTCCATTAGCCCTATCCTGCAACAAGGTCTAATCTCAGATGATATGAAGTCCTTATGGAAAACAGATCTGGTTTTTTTTTAAATCCTGAAACCACATGAGAGGAATTAAATTAACCACATCAGAATGGAATTAAATCTATCTCATTTTGTACCAGGTATTTTTCCCTGGTGTTCTCTACAGCCACCTACAGGAAATACTTCAGTACTCTTATTGTATCTTGCCTGCAAGGCTAGAGTAATGACAGCACAATATGGTTTTCCACGACCCCCAAAAATTACAGCAGATTTGCTGCTTGCATGTATAAGCCTTACTAATTTATGTATAAAAAAAAAGGCAAAATTTTCCTGTTCAAATTTTTACTTTGAAAGATGAAAACTAAAACACCACAAACATTTAGGTCGCATGTATTAAAACAGATATTTACAAAACCTGGAATAATTATATGGAAAGTCAGATGTGCCGTTCCTTTTTTTAAAAGCAAGTGAGACGCTGGTAAGAAGCCATACTATTTTCATAAATACAAAGCAAGAACTCTTCCAGTTTCTATGTTATGATACATTTCATGCAATTGCAACAGAAATACATTAAGTGTGAAAGCATTATGTAGTATGCCAACTTTCTATCAACTGATCTAGAATTAACAGCTCTACATAGCAGATCAATTTTGCCTTCTTTGAGAATCAAGCATTGAGACACGGTAAAATTTCAGTTTGCTCTTAGACTTACTGTGAAAGAACTGTGAAAAAAACAGATTAAGTAGCTCAGAAAATATCTCTCTCCAAAAGAAATTTTTAAAGAAATAATATTTCTGTGTTGTAAAAGAATCAGAGCAGATGATTAACTCAACAATAAAATTCATCATTTACAGCCATACAAACTAAAAATGGAACCATTTCCTCTCTTTAAGCCAACTAAGATTTGTTTTGTGCTATTAAACAAAAGGCTGCGTGTTAACAATTTTTTGTTCAATTCAGCATCTGTAAAATTTTGGGAAAAGACTAAGATCTTACCTCTGCAACTTCCTTCTGAAAAGTCAACGTCATCTGTGTCCTGCCATAAAGAAAAGGTCCATCCTTTTTGGAAACATTTTCAAGCCATTTGATGATTAGAGGAGTTGAAACACTGAAGGGCAGATTCCCAATGATATGTATATCTGGTGGCTCTGTTAACATTTGATAGAAGAAAAGCAACTGTCAGAAAGTTTTGGGTAAGACTTTGCCATGAAAGAACATGTAAGTAGGAAAGGTATGTGCCTATCACCTCAATTTAAAATATGAAAATTTTTATCATGCCATGCCAAAATTATGCTTTTCCGTTTATACTTGTCTTACACTGACAACATTGTTACTGTTCTCAGTAATCAGTTAGAAAAAAAGTGGTTAAGTTTGGTTCTTATTTGCATTTGAGCAAAACAGAAGCTTTCAGCTGATCAGTAGACTGTAGCTGCACTACTCCAGAATAGCAAAACTATAACAGCAGCAAAATTAGAACAGTGTTTCCATGATTTTAAACTTTTCAGTGCAGAGTGGCCATGCTCATTCTTCTGTATAACACGTTCCTTCCAGGAACTAATTCTTCGTAATTTCCAAAACAACTACTTAGCTCAAACCAGACAGAGCTCTCCTTCTCTATACAGTCCTCTGAAATCGTAACACTTAGAGCAAGTACAAGACATCACCGTAAGAAGTGAAATGTATTGTTCAATTACAAATCATATCAGTAGACGCGTGTTGTACAGCACAAAGCAGACATTTCGTTAGCAGGGATCCTTATGTCTAAGCAGAAGTGCAACCGAAATGGACAAAACAAAAGCAAAGGTGTTGTTTCTTAGATACTACAGCTTTTTGGGGCAGTATCAAATTCACGTTGTTTTCTGAAACACTTTACTTATGCACTTTTTAGGCTGTGGTACTTCCAGCATATTTGTGATAGTTCGCACATACATCAGAAATGGCTAAGTATTGTTCTGAATGCCACTAGCCTTTCCCATTTACATATGACAATAATATAAGACCATAAACCATCTTGTCCGGGAGCTGCTTTATGCTGATGACGCTGCCCTTGTTGCCCATACAGAAGTAGCTCTGCAGCGTTTAACATCCTGCTTTGCAGCCGCTGCTGAACTTTTTGGGCTGCAAGTTAGCTTAAAGAAAACAGAAGTTTTACATCAACCTGCACCTCAGGAAGTTTTTCTTCATCCTCATATCATCATCACTGGTGATTCAGAACTAAAATCAGTCCAACAGTTTATCTACCTAGGCAGCCTCATCTCCTCAGATGGTAAGATTGACAGAGAGATAGACAATAGNTTGGGAGGTCTCGAGACACACTATTTTTAATGCCACAGATGTTTTTGAGCAGGCACGCAGGATGACTCTTGAGGAGAAAAGACAGCGTAGAAAGAATCGTGTCTTGCAGGTTATACCTCCTGGGGAGTCCTTCTGCTGTGCCTTTTGCAACCGCTCTTGACTGTCCTGAATTGGCCTTTTCAGCCATCAGCGCGCTTGTAAAAAGCACTTGTGAAGAGCGTAGAGGGAGCCCCCCCGGATCTTCCTTCGCAAAGCCCGGCCATGATGATGATGATGACGACAATAATATAGAAAATGTCTATCTTACCTGTAAATTAGTTAACTCCAAAGACAACTACTTATATCTATATTCAAGAAAGGTAATTTTTAAAAAATGGCACTACACCTTGATATATGCATTTGCTCATAGTTTTGTTTTGTAATGCACTTACCATTCTCAATGAGGCAAATACAGCATGGAATTTTTCAAGGTAAACATAATGTGGCGTGGTCTTTTATGTCTTAAGTCAGAAAGCAGTTTACTGCTCTTTAGGCACTGCAGGCAGTGACTCTACCTTAAATTAAGAAATTTGGAAAAGAGGACTGGGAGGTCATCTCTGATTTATCTAGTAACACTAAATGATTCAAAAGGGAGGCAAAATCGAGTCCTGTGAGAAGCTCTGGTTTGTTTTTTGTTTTTAAATCTAACACAAAATAACGCCAATAAATGTCTGAGTAGGCTGTACTTTTGCCAAAGCGATGAGAAAATCAAATTTTTTATAGAACAGATTTCCTAAAGGTTTCAAAGCAAGTTACAGAAATTTCTTCAGCAGAACAGTGGTGGTCTGAGTTCTTCAAAAAAAGGAAGAAAGTATAACATTTGATACGCTCTTATACTTTTCAAGAATCATTATTGAGCAGTCAAGACACTCTAAAATTATTAGCTGCAAAGCTCCTCACTGTTTACTAAGATGAATGTCACACAAATGTCACTGTTTTGTCTTAGAAGAGGAAATTGATTCTCTGTTTCTTTCTAGAAAGCAATCAAGTTACATCGTCTCTTTTTTTCTTACCTTGAAAACGTACCAGAAGAGAGTAATACCTGCACTGCGTGAACTCCAACTGTATCACCACACTTAAGACTAACTCAGAAGCCTTAAAAAATGAAATAAACTAAATCCAAATACTAACCGTCCTCCCAGTGCTTTTTTAAGTGCTTTGGAAAAGCCTTCTCCATCTTGTACGTCAGGATATCTCCATGAACAATGCGCACTTTTCCTGGAGCTGCTTCAGATAGCATCTGTTTGCAAGCAAGCAAGCATAATTCACAGTGAGTATTAACCAACTGATTTCCAGTTTCAGCCACAGCAGGAATGAAACCATTGCTATATATTTATCTTCAATATACAAAAAGCGCAACAGCAGTTAAAACTGAACACACTATTAAGTATTTACTTTCAGAAAGCAAACTCTAAGTTTAATGTGTGATTCTGTAAACATTATTCACAGCTGAAAATTGAAAAGTCTGCTAAGAGTCTCTTCAACAAGGACAGTTAACAAACCTGGGCCACTACCAGGACCCCACCTGATTTAAGTAATAATGCAAACAGCAGGATCTGAAAACTTTGAAGATCCATTACCTATGGAAACAAGACTCATGTTGTTTATTCTGTCTCCCTCACAGCTATAGGGACTATTATCCGATTTTTGCCATATGTGATACAGGGCTGCAGAAATACTCAAGTCATTTTTTTCTTGTACATAAAAAGGAAGACAAGATTCTCTAAATACTCTCTGTAGTAATCTGAACTCACAACACTAAAAACCAAGGAATACCCAAATATGAGGAAAAGAGTACCTAGCAGTAGAGAAAAACCTAAAAAATGTTTATCTTTTCAAACATTACAAAGCTCACTCTGTTATAAACTTCTCTACCCCACTTCTGCAGCATATCTAGTATTTCATAAAGACTGAGATGTAAACTCAGAATCAGCTGTGATTTGATAACCAATTGTTTCATTTCTGGTGTCAGTTCACACAATAAAAATTAGTTTTTAGTGTTGTATTAATCATCTGTCTCACGGTATGGAACTATGCAAGAACAACGCAAATTAAAAGCAACATTAGAAAAATAGTCAATATTTACAAAGATGACACTTGAGGATATTTACTCCTCCTAAGTCAGAATAATGAAAAATGGACAATTTTGCTCTTGCAGAGAAATCCAGATTCACAAACAGTTAAGCAGTAGCAGCTTAACTGCAGAAATAAACTGCTCACCACTGTCAGCTCCATCTTCAATCTGAACCATGTTTGTATGCTCAAGGGTTTTCACAGGTCCCTGAGCCAAAGGAAAGTGCTGCTTTCTCATATTGTTCACAGATGTTTGCATTTTTTTGCTCTTAGTAAAAGGTTTTTTCACCATCAAAACAGCTAAATTTTGTGTAAATTACTAAATAAAAAAAAAGCTTGATTAAAACCTCAGTGTTCTGGTATGTTTTAAGTGCAATTATTTCCAAATAGAAAAAATAAAGCTAACCTCAACTCCAAACCACTTAACAGATTTTTCAGAATTACACCACCAATTACACACCATACAAAATTTACTGATCTGCAATGATTTGTCAAATCTTTCTTTGAGGCTGTTATAAATGGTATAACAGGATGTTAGATAATGTAAGATCAATAAAGCTAGAAAATAGCATAAGAGAAAGCAGACAGCTGCCTACACAGTAATGGATTAACATAGATGCTATTATTCTTTTTAATAATGGTTTTCTTGTCAAGGGGAGTTTGGAGCTTTTTGAGAATTACACTTAACATAAATGAGAACTGCATTTAATTTGTAAGCAGAAAAATCACAGTTGTATATTTTTAATTTGAAATAAAGACTCAGAAATCCACTGAAACTTTCTCCAATGTCTGCAGCTAATACTATTTGATGAGCTCTTGTGCACAAAGCATGCAAGCCAAGTGATTCTCCACCATGCAGACCACCTCATTCTTCACACACAAGCAAAAGGGCACAAAGAAAACGAAGGGCATAGTTTAAAAAAATGAAATGTCTTTCCTGGAAGAATCCAATATTCAACCCACTCTCTGGCTAGAAGCACCCCTTCTCTCCTCATAAATCTTTCCAGCCTAACAACTACTAGGGCATATGGCATCAGGAGGCTGTGATTCTTTAAGAGTGAGACAAAGCTGACAGCTTGTGTAAACTTTTACTCTGCACACATATGTTCTTCACTATATTTCAGTTCTGCAGTAAAGAGGATCCCAACCGCAGTTTTGTGATAGAAACCACAGCCTGAATAAAGTTAATGAAAAATGTTGTACACTTTACATCAGTGATTTTAAGTATCTAATGAAACATTTTTAAGTGATAGTCACCAATTGTTACTTTAATCTCTCACATTTTATGTTTTTCAAATCTCAGCCCTTTCACGAGCATTTTGTTTTGATAGAGTTTTTAATGGGAAAGCAGAAAAAAATAGGCATTACAACCCAAATTATCATAAAAGAAAGATTCATTGTTTTGTATCATCTTATTTGGAGGGAAGAAACAATACTAAATTTAACACTAATAGATGCAACATATTTCTTGTTCATTCACATCCACAGTCACTGAGTTATCACATTGTTATACTCAGTAACCTCATTCAGACATATTTATTTCTACTGTGAGGAGGTTGCTAATTAAAAATAATGACTAACGTTAATTCACTTGAATAGTAAAGATAATTACAAAAGCTTATTCTAGACCCTTAGAAGTATACTTTTATTCAGAGAACTCTGTTCCTGTGGCTGCAATTTTGGAAGATTAGAAAAACTCTCTAAGGATGTAAAGAACTGTTTAATAAAGTATAAACTCAAAATTGTCCCCAATCCCAAATCAGTTCTTAAAATCTAAAACAAAAATGTTTGTTTTATAAGGTAAAGATGGCATACTGTAAGTTATCAATGGCTACCCCTACAAAGACATAGTTACATGCATATTCAGGTTTAAGGATATGAGCAGTTTCATTCATATCTTACACTGTTACACTACCATCTCCTACAAAGACATGGTAGCAGTTGTCAGGTGAACTTCCTTTTTATTTTCACTGCTGATTTACTACAGAAGACAGTGCAATATAAAGACAGCCCTTTGAATTGCTATAATCTGAGATCATAGAGGCACCAGAAAACAGTCAAATCTGAAAAGATTTGGGGCTTTTTTGCTTGCTAGATTTATAAGCTAAATTCCATCAACATGGAAACTTAATAGCAACACACGTAGATGGCACTTGAAAAACACCAATGACCTGTACATTTATACCAAAATTTAAAGAAAGCAACAAAAGTTTAGGAGTGTTATATTTAAAACATAATATAAATTCTTGCTTGATTTTTCCATATCTGGATGTTAACCCACATTGAACTATATTAACTGGAGATATATTTTATAAATTTTAAAGCATAATTATTAGAATTAAAAATGAAAAATAAGACCAAAGGACATTATATTCAGCCTTCAAACTATTACATCTGCATGGTGAAATGCACCTGAAACATCTTGACCTGAAAAAAACAGATAGGCCTCAGCATTAATTCAGTTGCAGGATCAGGTCCTGAGGGCCTGTGAGAAAGCAGGAGCAATTTATTGCTATACTGTGTGTTTTCATCTTCAAGCAAATGTTAGCTCTGATTTAAGGCAAAGAAGCAAACCTATTTCCAAGGCTGAGATCTCAACAAGACATTTGGAACCCTTCTATGTTTTTAAAACATTCTTATTCAATGCTGTGGATACATTTATACAAATTGTTCTCCAGTTGGTACCTGCAATCCTGGAATAAATCGAGCATCTTTTTCAACTAAAAGCAGTTGTTCAACACCAGCATTGAGAATGGATCTGGTAATTCCTCCTGGTCCTGGGCCCACTTCACAAACATAGGCATTTTTTAGGTCACCAGCTTGCCTCACTATCTTGTCTGCAAGACACAAAAAACATACTAAGCCTTTATTTTCCAGAAGATCCAGCTCACCAAGATAAACTCATTGTTTATTGTTTTTAAGTACAAGCATGCTTATCTCAGAGCAGACACAAACAGTGACACACACATGCTAGACTGCACAGAATTCAGATTTGTTTCATACTACAAGATACACTCGACTATTTTAAAAAGTGTTTTTCAATATAATGCCTTTAATATACATTGTGGCTCATTACAAAATCAAATAAGAAGAGACTACTACTTCTTATCTGTAAACTAGCAGTACTGTTCTCCTGCAAGTAAGCACTTCTGTTCAATAGCCTAAAGTCTCACTACTTAGCCCTATAAAGGTATTTCACTACAGTACTTGTTTCAATGAAACTTAAGAAAAAGATAGAGTGAAACTCTACCACGATTACAATACGTGCAGTGCAATTTTATGAGGGAGGAGCTGAAGAAAAGTAAGAGTTGGAATACAGGCAACTAGTAGTTATATAAAGTTAGGCAGCTGAAAGGTGAGAAAAGAATACCTGTACTTAAGTGGAAGGATACAACACTGGAAAGTATTATAGCCAGCAAAGAAAACAAATTAAGGATTAAAATAAGGATTAAAAGTGTAGCTAATGAAACAAAGGGATCCTTAGGAAGCATGGTGAGACGCTGAGAGAAATTACGCTGCTCACTCCATAACTTAAGTATTCAATGAAAATAAGAAATCTCTGAAGACTTTCCTACTTCTAAGGTTTTACTAAATGCATGCAGGCATTTTTATTCCAGGGTAAGAGTCCAGTTGTTCAGGAAGTGGAACTGAGTTTAATGTTCATATCCTAAATCTTTATCAACCTGAATCTTCAGATGTAATCATCAGAAGCTACATGAAACCGCACTGCATTTATTACTACAAAACCTAGCTATTACCACTAGGACAGTAAAGAAACTCACCACTGACTGAAAAGTGCCAGCTTTGTCACCCATTGCTGACATGAAGCCACGGAAAACCAAATTATTCACAACAATGTAACTGGTTCCAAAAAAGCTACATTTCTGATAAACTAAGACAAATTACCTTCCTAACCACAGTATGCAGTAAATTTAACTGCACAATTACTTACAGTACTTTCTATGATGCATAATAATCTGAAAAAGATTATTATGTAAAATTATACATATTTATATATATATATACAGATATATAGATATATTAATATATATAATATACATATATAAAATTATACATAAACTATAATAGTACCCAAGTGGTGAAAGTACTACTACAGCTTGGATTTTTGCATTTTAATCAATAACCCTTATTTTATACAGGAATATGGCTTCCATCTAAAAATTACTCTATAATTTATAGAGAAACATATTTTCTAGGAACTGAAAGTAAAATCTATTTGTCTAAGATATACTATCTCTAAAAGAAGTCTTCAAAGTTTACCAGTGATCTGCCATTTGTTTGACAGATTGACATCAAGCAAACTTTACGCAAACATCATCTCCTTTACTAGAATCTGGATTCTGAAGAAAACTGGGATACATGTTTTATAGTAGCTAAAAATATTAGAATAAAATATACAACCTGTCAATCGCAAATCCAGTAGAAAGTTCTGGGAAAGTTGTTTCTGAGCTTTAAGGCGAAAGAGTTTAATAATGTCTCCAACAGTTGGCAGGGGAGGCAAATGGAAAGCTGCTGCCTTTCCTGAAATAGCCATAAGACAAAACTCTTGTTCCTTCCTCCTAGAGAGACATTGAAAAGACTATGTGAGTACATGCAATAAATTCTAATATACTTAATATTAAAATGCTACTAAGTTTAAAAACCAGGACATGACTTACAAATCATTATATAAAGTGCTGAAGTTTAAACATCAGTGTTTTGACTACTGCATGCAGCACTTATGCTTAGCATGTATTCATAGAATCACTGAATGTCCTGGAGTTGGAAGGAACCCATATGGATCAAATCCCAACTCCTGTCTATACACTTGACAACCCTCAAAATCACACCAGCACAAGCATTGTCCAGATGCTTCTTGAATTCTGTCAGAATTCAAGTAGTGCTGTGACTACTTCCCTGGGGAGTAGTCACTGGGGAGTCCCTGGGGATCCTGTTGCAGTGCTCCACCATCATCTGGGTGAAGAACCTTTTCCCAATATCCAACCTAAATCTCCCCTTGCACAGCTTCATGCCATTTCCTTTCATGCCATGACCAGCCCTATTGCTGGTCACCAGAGAGAAATCAGTGCCTGATAAACTCTTTGGCCTGACCCATCAGCCAGTTGTTCATCCATTGCATGATGTATTTATCCAGCTGTATGCTGGGCATTTTGTCCAGGATACTGTGGGAGACACTATTGAAAGCTTTACTGAAATCCAAAAAGTTTACATCAGCTGGTCTCCCTTGTTCAGTTAGGTGGGTAACCTTGTAAAATTAAATTAAGCTTGTTAAGGAGGAGGCAAGTCTCATTTTGTAGCTTTGCCAAAACACCAGGTAAAACAAAACCCTCTCACAATTGTTCAATGTCAGTCTCCCATTATTTTAGAAAAGGATAATCTGTCTGCATTCACAGCATCACATACAGAATATATTTCATTACTGTGCCCCTGAAGAACAATTAAAAATTATTTTTTCTTTCTATTACTGAATCTCTTGTTTTTTTAAGCAGAGATAAAAAGATGAATTCCACATGTAAACAATGGTATTAGCTAATTAAAAAATGTCTTTTCACTTTCAGTACGACAGGACAAAATGTTTCTCCTATCTCTGCTTGCACCTGCCAGCCCCAGCCTCACCATTACAGACTCCGAGGACAGCAGCCTCCAGCCCAAATGCTCACTGTCCAGTAGCCACATAACGCTGCTTCCTGAGGGACAGCAACGCACTGAAAGGCGGAAGGTGAGCTGCCTTCAGGGACTGAGGGGGGAAAAGCTGGGAAGTGGTGACACCAGCCAGCAGGAGGCAGAGGTGAGCGTTCAGCGCGAACACGGTATCTCACAGCCGCTAATGGGCCACAGGGAGTGGCGTGACCTGCGGCGCTCACACCGAGCGGACCACGATCCGCTCCTCTCATACTGGCAGTCCCTCCATTACCCCTCGGCAGTGGGGGTCAAGCCCTGCCCGGGGCCCTCTCCCGTAAAGACCTCGGCCCCGGGACCGAAACAGAGGGCAGTGAGGGCAGTAAGGGCGGCACGGCGGCCGGCTGCGCAGGCGTAAAAGCCGTCAGCGTGACCGGGACAGAGGGGGGCCCGCAAGACCCAGGGGAGCAGCGGAGCGCGGAGTCGCCGCGGGGACAGGCCGGAGCGGAGACTCCACGCAGCCGCACAGGCTCATCCTCCCCCCTGCTGCGCCGAACAGCACCCGAGCGACATTGCGATCCTTACAGTGTGATGTGTGAGCTAACCCAGAAAGGGAAGTGCTCCTCAGCCCTGCGCGTTCCGTAAAGGCGCATGTGCTTATTCAGCGCCTTAATTGGCTGTGGCCCGGGAAGGGAGGGCCATGCATGCACGCAGCGGCGGGTGGGGCTGCGTCGCCATCTCATATGCGCATGCGCGGGGGCGGAATTCTAGTTGGCGCGGAGCTGTTCCGCCTGACGCTGGGGGGCGGAGTAGGTGTGCGAGTGTGCCAGCCTGGGACAGACGCAGTAGCGTTTCGACGCACACAGTATCATTCATGGCTAGGCATCGCGAACGAAGATCCAGGGAGGGCGCCATCCATGCTTTTCATCAGCGCTTTTTACAAGCACGCTGATGACTGAAAAGGCCAATGCGGGACAGACACGAGTGGTTGCAAAAGGCACAACAGAAGGACTCCCCAGGAGGTATAACCTGCAAGACACGATTCTTTCTATGCTGTCTTTTCTCCTCAAGAGNTTCAGAAAGCTCTCACTTGCATGCAGCTCCCGTGGCTGCTAGGGAGGGTTCCTGCTGCCTAGGCCCTGGAACAAGGCCCCATGGGGGGCCTGAAGGGGTGGGCCTGAAGTAACAGACTTTGGATGTTGGCAATAGAAGGAAAAAAACACCCTAACCCTCTTGGAAGTCATCATTTTGGGTTAAATTGTAGCACATCCCTTTCTATCATTGCTGGGTTTGTCTGACACCCTTTCAGATAGGTAGAACTGTTACTTGCAGTCTCCAGAAAAAGAAGTGTCAGTGTTAATGGTACGTTTTAAAAAAAGAAATGGAAGTCAAATAGAAATGTAGGTTGACAGATTTGCAGATCATTCTGGAATTGAATTGGACTGCTGTTTTTAAAGTGGAGGTTTGGATTTGTGTTTTTGGATTTTTTAACTTAAGTGAGCCAATTGCTAGGCCATTTCTCGGCTGGTCTGAATGCCACACAAATATCTGCCTCTGCTAATTTCCATTTATTGAGTGTGATCTGAACCTGTAGTTCTTTGCATTTCCTTTGAAAATATGAATGCTTATATGTTTCTATATATCTAAATTTCTTACAATTCGAGCCATGCAACACACGTCGTGATCTGACTGGCAAATTAGCAGCGAAGAAACTGATACAGTGTTCTTAGGAGTAATTAAATTATCTAAACTGAACAATTCTGTTCAGTTGTTGCAACAGAATTTTAGCTACAACATACTGTACGATTATATAAATTTAATGTGTTTGTATATGTGCACATGTATACTTACATCTATGCATGCATTCTTAAAACATTGTCAAGTTTTGCTCATCCTAAAATTCAGTGGTATGATCAGAAAGCCATTTTGGCAAAGTATTTCTTTAATATCTCTGTTACAGTGCATTAAGGAAGGTCCCTTCTCCACAGCACTTTTTAACAATTGATAGATTGTAAGGTTCTTTTCATTTTTCCTTTATAACTTTATGCCTGATGATTATTATGACAGTGCAAGTGAATGCTAAGAAGATGTTTTCAGGAAGCTAAACAGTTACTAAAAAGACACAGATAATCAAGGATATTAAGTAGATACAAGAAAATGAAGACATTAAAGGATTTGCAAAATATAATTCCTTGCTCTGGATAAATAATAGGTGTAATTCTAAATAGCTTTGTGCATTAGACATGGCTTCTGCCATCAATAGCCTGTTCTAATTAAATAATAACAGCAAATTTTAGTGTTGTGAAGAATTAAGTGGAAAAAGGTTGATGCACAATATCTGCATCAAGATATCTTCACATTTGTGGGTTCAGTTGTGTTCAGAGATCAGTGAAATTTATCACTGTTGAAACATGTATGTGTGATAAATAATACATATGTGAACATTAGTGTAGTTAATATGAAAGTGACAATAATGTGAAGGGGCCACATTTAGAGAAAAGGCAAACTGGATCTGATTACGGAGTCATTGAAAACATAGAGAACTTTGCAATTGGTGTCAGTAAGAAAAGGAGCTGGCCTAGGATTTATTGTTTACATATAGTGGAATATTGGAATAAAGTATTATGGTTCTAATCTTACCCGAAACACTGAAGTTTTGAGTTTATGAGGTATAAAGTATTTGTCTTAATATATTATTTGCATTTAAAGTCATTGTAAATGAAATATAAAATGTAAGCTCCACCTGTTGGTGAAAACATGGGATTCCAAATGATATATTTTACTGTGCTCAATTCCAAAAGAGCTTTTTGAAAAAAATAATATAATGGTGATTTTTCTACTTAAAATCTGAAGAAATTTTAAGGAATATAGACTGAGTCTTAGGAGGAGCAAGTGTGAAAATGGTATGGGATGAATCAACTTTATGACCAGCTGAGGCATCCAAGCTGTTTTAACTCAAAAGCAAAAAGGATGCCAATTTAAATTTTTTTCTCAGTACATAAACCTCATGTCTACTCAGTCTTTGTATGCAAATACTGTTCTGTCATAGTTAAAATACAAGCTCTTTCTTGATCAGATGCAGATGTTTCCAGATATTTCATGTGAACATAACTCTTACTGTAATAATGACAAGATATAATAGATTTATACTTAAGTACTTGAAAGAAATACAGCAATCTGTGCTAATAGGTCTACTTGTAGAAATATCTTGGTAGAAAAATCACTTACTAAAATAGTAGTTCCAGTTTGTAGCTGAAGTGTTTTGCAGACTCCTGAAATTGCTCTAAGTTGCTATAGAGTATGGATTGGAAAGTCAAGGTGGCCCCTAAAACATGTGAAGGGAAAGCATATGAGCTATGCCTTAAGTCATCACATCATCTGGTCATTTCTAAAAGATGCCTTCAAGTAAATATTACATATCCTGGAAAAGGAGAAGTGAACCTTCCCAGCTTTAATTTGTTCATTCTGCTTATTTCAGCCCTCTCCTTCCTTTGCAAGTTATGCGGGACCTGCAGAGAGAGTGCTTGCTTCTTAGGGACCTAACAAAAAGAAACTGGAAGGAATTTTCCCATTGCTGTGAATGCCTGACACCTACTCCATGACTCTCCAGCTTCTTAATGAAGAATGCTTTCTCCCTTGATCTGTTGGAGTTGTCACTGGAAGGTGTTTCTGATTAGATGCCACTAAGTCTGCAAGAAGAGGAATAAGATACTGGAATATCATCTGGATTACTCTAGCTCTCATGTCACCTCTCAACTCTGCTGTTTTGAAGAAGATGGCCTTCTAATGGTCTGTACACTCAATGTAAAAGGTTTGTTTTCCAGGTTTTGCTGTACAGAGGAGAACCTTGAGGAGTCATTCATGGACAAGGCAGTGACCCATAAGAGGGGAGACAAGGATTTTGTTCCCAGCTGTCCCAGTGATCTGCTGTGTAATCACTGAGAGATAGCATGTATGCCTCTGTATGTTCACTGCCCTATAGCTGTCTAATTTGCTTTGGACGTAAGGTCTTTGGTATCAGGACTGACTATCTGGTATTTGTGTGACAACAAAGGGTTATGAGTACCATGGTCAGGACAGTCCTTAAGTATGCAGAAAGTGGCTGGAATATGGAGAGCATTACCGTAAATAACAATAATAAAACTTTAATGACCCCTCAAGTTAGACTTTGGACAACTAAATTTTGAGTTGGAGTTTTTATTCTGTTTGTTGTTTTTTTTCCTTCCTCCAGGGTGAAAACAGTTGACAAAAAATAAAATAATACAGAATTTTGGAATGCTGTTGAAATACTTTATTTTGAGAATGGCAGGACTCCACTGTCTGACTTGTTTCATCATTCAATTGTTTCTTTACCTTAAGAGACAGAGCCTTCTTATTTTGAAACCAGTGAACATTCAGCATGTTTCCCACTGATAACATGGATGACAGGAAAAGATAAACTGAGTCTCTGAAGCAGTTCAGACCCAGATCCTGAGACACCCTTCTGGGATCACTTGGAGTTCCGTTTTTTGACTGCAGCTTCAATTCAGGTTCACCTGCCAGCATTGCAAGGGATGAAACCAAAGTTGTGGCCATGATTATGAAAAAAAACATGCACCACTGAAAAGTTTGCATAGCAGTTGGAGAATTTCAGTGGCAATTTCAGCTCTTAATTTTACAGACTTGCTGAGCTCATTCATAGATACTAATTATTTACTGTTTCTATGTTCAGGTTGTTACAACTTAAAAATAACTTGAAGGAAGTATAATACCATTGACCTAAAAGGATTGTGTTGCTTGGGATTATCGTTACTACTTTTAGGTTATGGCATCATTTTGTAGTAAACAATGTTGCATGCAACACCATGCTCTTGAAATGCCACACTCCATTCAAATTCTGAAACAGAAAAATCTATTTGACAATTATTTTGCATCAACTTCATGTAAATAAAATGACAATTTTGAAAGGCCAAATTGCATTGAAAAATGGTAAGGAAATGGAACACCCAAAATAGGTTAGACACAAAAAATCTTTTATTTTCTACCCTGCTGGAAGTGTTTTCATGCCACAAGGCCTCTATTCTTCAGCTTGTTCTCAAAAACACGTTTTTCTATTGTTTGTTAAAATAAAGCATTCTTTATTTCTATTGCACTACCTCATAAGGATCCTAAATAGATTTTAGAAGCCTATTGCACCAGGCACTGTATAAACAACACATTTGCTGCCCTTCCTCAGGAAAACTTCTGTGACCAGGTAAAATGCTGAAGAAAATAAACCAGCAAGCGGAAAGAAGTTTAGGTGAGATACATCAGAGAGATGTACATTTGCATAGTCACAGTAATTTTAGAAGCCACAGGCTGTAAAAAAGTGCAAAACAGTCATGAAATATCTTCAGTATTAATATAGAGGATCTGTGAGATTGTTTCTTGCTCTTTGATGGTAGAGATAATAATGCATTTTAGAATACCTTTTTTGAACTCAATGTTCTGCTCAGTGCAATGGTTATATTCAGTGTGAAACAAACCAGAACAGAACATACCTTTCTTCCCCTAGAAGAAAACAATCCAGTTATGGGGAAGATCTTCCTATATTTGCCAGTCTACGACTGTGGATTCATCAGACTTCATTGTGATTAAGAACAGTATTTTCCTTGTTACTACTTCAGTAATGTTGTGTAGCAAAAACTAAACACTCAAGGAACAAAGACTTCCAATTAACAGAAAATCTGGCAGAAATTTCTGTCCAGACTGCAGAGTTCTTCCCTAACATAACTCAGGAAGTACAAAGATCCATGACTTTCAGTATTGCCACAGCAGATGTCTAAAAATCACTCTATTTATTTTGAAACATTAGAATTTCTTTTAAAGCGTAATTCTTCTGATGTGTCTTTTGATTTGTGAGCTGTTTAATCTACCTGGGTCACATTGTCAAGCTCTAGCTGTAGCCATTGACACTAGAAAGTTTATTTTCCGTTGACCGTTTTGGTTCCACTCGATCATACCATTCTGCATGCTAGGGCATTTAGAAGGAGTATCACTTACTGCAAAGTTTAGAGTAAAATTTTAGGAATGCCAGGAATTAGGAGAATCCAGACTACTTTTACTTAGGTTATCTGCTGGCCTCTATAGCAATGGGGTTTTCACACTGCAAGTAGGACCCCAAACCACAAACTGGGACTCAGCACTGCAAGCCACTGCACCATTATCCCCCATTTATCATTGGGAGTTTTATGACATTGTGAGAAACTGGTGTTTTAGTGAGCTTGGTCTTGTTCACCCAGCACCCAAGTCTCCATCGTGGAGACTCTATCTCCAACATGGAGAATGTTCCCATGAAGGTAATAGTTGTTTGTGTCTTAATTAGACTCTCTGGTGGAATTTCAAAATTACTGTTCCAGTTTTAAGCATTAGGTATCCCTAAGTCAAAGAAAAGCATTAAGATTAAAAGCTTTCTCACTACTTGCACCAGCTTGCACAAAGAATTTCATTTCAAGTACAGCATCCCACATCAGCTGAAATCCAAACTTTAATACTCTGATTGGGTACCATGAAAAAATGAATACAAAATAAAGTGAACCTCTGGGAAGCACATGGAAGGCATACTATGTCACAGGTAACAGTGTTTATTACCACACTATGTCACCCTCTATGCCTCCTTTGCAACAATCTTAATTTATGGTCTGCTAAAACCCAGCCATGAACTGGGAGGAGCACAGAGCCTGTGACACAGCACAGAAGGGAGAATACAAAAGAGGCTCCATTCCTGCGTTTTCCTTTCCTGATGATGCATTTTCTGTGGGACAGTTTAAACACATCTGTCAACCTCATCTAGACTTACTAGAAAATGAGTTAGAGTTAGTTGAGGTTCTTGAACTCCTCCATCTGTGCTTATGTCAGGAAAGTCAGTTGCCACCTAATCCTTTTATAAGCATCTAATACCTGTGATGGGTTGTTTATACTCTCAGAAAAAGTGGTATTCAAAAAGAGTACAGAGAGGAAACCTTTTAGCTTCACTTCTCTAGCATCTGTCTCAAGTACAGAGGTGGGAGAGGGGTCTGTGAGTTTGAACATGGAAGGATTTCTGTCTTCAAAATGCTGGAAGGCAATTTATAAAATGCAGAAGGCAGAAATTTCAGGGCATGAGTATTGGATGAAGCTCTGTGTCCACTGGGTGCCACTCTTGTTCCATGACGAACGAGCTGCACACTCTTTAGCAAAGAATAAAAAGTTTACTGACTCCACTCTATGTCCTTATTTTGAGTCAGGCTGCCAGAATGTGAATGCTGTTTAGTCCAGCTAGCAGAAATAAAAAGCAGAAGGTCAACTATAGACTCTTACAGTAAACAAGAAAGGAAGATTTAGCAAGCAAAATCCAAGCTGCAAAACCTGGAGTTTCAGGTTTGCTGAATATACCACATGAAAGGGTGGGTTGTTAATCATATTTGCCCTGCTTTTTTGGAACACCTAAGTAAGCTAGGTCAGAATTTGTATTTTGCTGAGAAAATGGTAAGAAGACTTATTCAAAATCCTATTTTAAAAATAAAGTATCTCATTAACTTAAATTTTAAGTCAACTTTTGCATCTAATGCAGCTGGAGTAATAAAATGTAGTGCCTCTGTTTGAACCTTGATGTGTTTATATCGTTAGGGTGCTGTAGCTACCTTAACATTCTAACCATGCATTTTTAAAGTGGGAAGCAAACCCCCTGCTTGTAGGGATGAGTACAGGAGAGGAAAGGTAACTGGAATGATTTCTTTGTCCAGACTAAAGGAAGTGCTAAACTGAAAAATCATCAGCAAGAAATTTCTTTTCTAATCAACAGTGTGAGTATTTTCTAAATATAGTGTACTGAGGCTTTACCTGGCACAAATTGCTACAGTTCTGTTAAAGTTGTGGTGGCTATGTTGATTTCTAACAGGTGGAAAAACTTGTTAATTCTTCCATGTACTGTTAGTTTGGCTTGGTTTTAAATCAAAATATTCTAACATCTTTGAAAATAAAACAGAGATCTGCTCACTTCCAGATATATGCTGTCATACTGTGATTGAAAATGGAACTGGATGGGGGATAGACCAATTTCTTTCTGGCTCTTCACATGCAAAACTCTTGTTTGAAGTTGATTTGGAGCCATAGATCTGCTCAAACTGCTAACGAACATGTCTTTTAGCCCTGTGTATTAAATAGATAGTATTCAATGTTTTATTCCAAACTTAGAATGGATTTTTGTTTTGTTTTGTTTTTTAATTGTAGTTACACCCAGAGGCCCCCAACAGAACTCTAGCATATCAGGAATTATACTAACACAGCAGAAGATATGACCTCTGTCAGGAAAACCTTGCCATATGAGTCCAAAAGAATGGGGAAAAGCAGGCACTGAAGAGAATAAGGAGGCACTGAGTTAGTACTGGTCAGCATGACAAGCTGTGTTCTCAGCAAGACAGCATTTTTCCTATTGCATTACAAAAGGAGGATCTGAAGGGTACAGCAAGGGAACTTTGCAGATGTTTACAGGGAGGGCAAAGGGGAAAAAACATCAAAGTGCATCTTTTGAAACATGGGCTGCTCTCATGAACCAACTGGCCTCTCAGCAATGAGTAGGTTTCCAGAAAGCAGAGTCGGAAATCTTTGTATACAGGGGCAAATGAACATGAGGACTTGTGGCATATGTTGCAATATAAAAGGTGAAAGAGTGAAAGATGTAAAGGGACAAGCGATGTGACAAAGCAAGAGGTAGATAAATATGTGATGAAGAATGGATATGATAAGTGGGACAAAGGATTATTTGTGAGGACCAGAGAGAAGGTATGAGAGGTTGAGAATTGGTTGAGAATTGAAACTATTTGAGTGTAAAAGTATCTTATAGATGTTGTGCAGAAATATCTGCAATACAAAGTTTGGGAACAAGGTCCAGTTAGAGGTCTAAGGTGATAATGGTTCTATGAGTAAATATGGCCGCTGAGATAATACTGTTCACAGTGATCAGAAAATGTATTTCTAGGAATGTGCAGGAAGAACACTGGATGATTTAGCTCTTGTGCCCTGCTCTTAGCATGTGCTAAGACTGTAGTGAGAAGATCAAGATGAGAAAGCAATTACAAAAGACTCCATCTACTTGATAGCAGAAAGAATTTAGGAAGGCGTTTGGAGGGCGGGAGTCTACTAGGACTGAAGCTGTAAATGAGAAGTATATGAAAGCTTGGATCTGACTATAATCTAGAAGGACAGCTGAGCATTGGAGAAGGGGATTTAACCAAGACTCTGAAGGTTTGTTGCACTAAGAACCTTGGAAACTTTGTTTCTCTGTTAAATAAAAAGCCTTAAAACAGGAATTAAAGTCAGCAGGAATCCAAGGTATGGCTTCACCTGGGTAAGTACCTTACTGACTTACAGAGTCACACTAGTGAACAAGAGATTGCAAGAAGAACAGAAATAAGGTGGTGGGGGACTTTGGGGGGAAGATAAGTGGCTTATATTTGATGTGAGAGAAGTGGAGACTTACTTTGATTAAAGCCACAGTAACTAGGCTGCACAGGAACTGCATACCTTATTACACATTACTAAAACCTGCAGTCAATTATATGACACTGTTGGAGAAAAAGTCCTTAGAGACTTGAGCTCTCTATGCAAGGACTTGGTTTGCAAGGTGGTATATCAAGATATGCCATGGTATCAAAGTAACTCATCTGCAAGCTATCAAACCATTCCATCTAGCCCTAGCAGCAGGCTGTGGAACAGATACAGCTGATACAGGGACTAGAAAGGCAGTTAATGTAACTCTTGGTTTCCAGGAGTAACACAGCTTACCCATATCCATTCATTAACTCAAGATCGTTTTTTTCCAGTGGCTATTCCCGAAGTCCCTTGCATTTCATCAGTTCAGAACATCAAACTGGGTCAAATTCAACTGCTTCATTTTTTAGTACCCTTCTATAAATCAATAGAAAATGCAGACTTCTAAAAGATGCTTACATGAACTATTTTCAGCAACCATTTCTTGTTTGCATCCTCACAAAATATTTTCTTACACTTAGGCAGTGTTTCCATATAGTTAGAAAGGTGTGCAACTTTTTAACTAGTCATGCAGTTTTCTCTTTGAGATCTATGATAGGTTTTCTCTGAGGAGTCATTCAGGTCCTCTAGCAAGACACATACTTGTATCATTAAGATTAGTTTGAAGAGAACAAACCTTGAATTTTACAAATCTTCCCCATTTCCAAAATTGTAGTAGACTATCGTAGACACATTTCCCTACTAAACAAATGACATTTTCAGCTTCCTGAAAACTTGATCAGCTTTTTTGTAAGTGACACTCAACATTGAAATACATCACTGTTGAGAATACTATATGTCGTGTAGTTTCTTGGCAAAGGATCCAACTCAATGAGGCTTCTCTGAAGATATATCAGATCACATTTTTACTTCTGGTCCTTTTTTTTTTCTTCTTTCTGGCAGGTTCAAGGTTCAATATTCCCTAGTGCTCCATTACGTATAATAATGGAAAGGGAGAAAATTCCGCAGATGACCCTGGGACTTGTTAAATTGCAAACAAGAAATACAGCAGTGTTTTTAAAGCATCACAGTATTATTTAGGTTGGAAGGGAGCTCTTGTGCCTATTTCTTCTTGCCCTGTCACTAGGAACCACTGAGAGGAGCCTGGATCTCTTTTCTTCATATTCTCCCATCAGGTGCTTATACTGATAAGATCCCCTCGAGCTTTTTGTTTTCCAGGCTCTCTCAGACTGTCCTCTCATGTTCTGATACCATAATTGGTTTTGTGGCTCTTTGCTGGACTTACTGCAGTAAGTCACTATCTTTCTTATAGTGGTAGTCCAGCACTGTACTCAGTGCTCCAGATGTGTTGTGCAAGCATTAAGTAAAGGGGAAGGATCACCTCTCTTGACCTGCTCTTCCTAATGCAACGCAGGGTGCTGATGCTATTGAATGATACTGTCTAACAGGGAATCAAGATCTAGTGTTGGGAAGCCCTGATCCTTCATTCTGTGCTATCCTCATCAGGACATGACACTTGCCAGTCACCCATAGAGTGAACTGAACAACCTGGTCACCTCTTGGAATTTTGCCTGCCCCAGAAATACAAGTGGTTTTCAACCCAACCTGCAGAGACTGTTTTTCTGTGGTACACTATTATCCTCCAGTAATCTGCCATTTTGGACATTATTTTCATTGTTTTGAAGTGCTAAGAGGAAAGGATGGTTTCTTCTAGGCAGTTACACAAGTGTATAGAACTTGGTTAATGAAGCCTAAGAGAAATCAGTCTCCTAGAGTCCCAGTTTCAAGCCTAAACCTACACACAGTAGAGTCACAGCCATTTGCCATCATCACTTTACCTGACTTCAGTATCAGTGTGCCTTTGGCCACATGATAGGGTCCACATCTGCATCCTGTAAATATGCCTTGGGCCTGTTACCCAGCTTTGGGAGCTGAGCTTTGGGAACTGAACTTCTCAGTTGTCTGCTACCTGTGTACTTCCATTGTAGTTCTAGAAGCTCTCCAGCAATCTTTGAGATACAGCCAATTGTACTCAACACAAGGGAACAATAGATATTAGACTTGTGACTTGCTCACAGTGAAATAAATTAAGCATTTCTCCTTTCTGCTAAGATGTTCACCTCTCATTAATCACAGAAAAACCAGACCCAGATCAGAAGGGGAGTGAGGGAGGCTCCAGCCTCAAATTTCAGTAGCAGTTGACTAAACTTAAGAGCTCAAGACCTTAGGCTTTTGGTTCTTTTGGTTGTCTAAAGCCCAAGTCAAAATTCCTATCAGTTTTCTGTATGTTATTTTGTTTTCCTCAGGGTTAGAGACACTGCCAAAGCAAAACAAGTCTTTGTATGGAGCTGGACAGAAAGCTATCACAAAATCCATGGTTCAACAAGTGAAAATGCTTCTGGATGAGTTGCACAAACTCTTGAGTTGCAGGGATGTTGTCCAGGGTATGAGTCTGAAAAAACATTTGCTGCCTAAATCGTCATCAGTAGACATCTTCACTCACATTACTCCAGGGGATGTTGTCAGGGATGCCATGCACCATGCTAATCACACAGAGTCCATACACACCTGGGGCATTTATGGGCCTTGTAGATCAATCTGAAATACCTGTAAATGATTGCTGCCATATTAGCATTCCCTCTCCTTGTGTACACTAACTTCTGTGATGTATCTTCGCCCAGTCCAATAGCTAGAAATAGTTTCTAGGCCTCCATGTGCTTTACAGCCTCCTGCAGCTACCACCCATTCTGCCACTGATCATTGCTTCTTTGTCCATGGTTGCTCCATTACTGGACTTATCTTCATATCTTCTGGCTATGACAGAGGAGTGCCAAATCCATGCTAGTTTAAATCTCATGAGCTGTCTTAGCTTGGATGAATCACAACAAATCCAAACACCAGGCAGATGATGACACTAATCCTCCTACAGGGCATCATAAGGAAGCCTTCCAGCTATTGCTTGTTGAGGGCAAAACCATGCTTCACTGAACAATGGTCTCTAAAAAAGCTGTACTCCCTGTTATGCTGCCTCTGCCCCTCCCTTTCCTTTGACTTCTTCCCAATTACTATGTGCTGTTTCTTAGCTCAGCAAAAGCCTCATAGTTTTGACACAGGTTAGTATTGAAAATACTGATCTATATATGTCACATAGATGCCTGCATTGTATTGAAAGTCAATGTGATTTAGTCTCCTAACACAATTCCTTTTGAAATGTTACCTTTGATAATCCCATGTATTTGATGAAAAATCCAGTTGTAAATATAATTTTGATTTAGTTGATAACCTAGCAAGTAAATGTTATGATTTTCAGCAGCTGTAGCATGGTTTAGAGACATTAGCAGATGTGGTTTTATAGCCAGAAAATCTGATCATCCTCTCCTAGACTAGAAAACATTGAAAACACATTGAAATTCTTGTCTATTTCAGAAAGCAAAGTATCCAAACAAGAGTGGCTAGGAATGCAAATAAACTGGAAGGGCTTGAAAGCACTGTCATGGACAATGTCTGAAGTTAAAGTCATTTTGCCAAATGTGAAAGTAACTTGCAAAAGTTCTAGATTCAAACCCTGTGTAAGAGTGATACCTGCTGTTTCCCATTGCTAAGGTAAAGAGATCTACTCAATCTACCCTTGGCTTTTATTTTTATGTTCTTCCAGGCATCTGCACAGACAAATTGTTCTGGTGAAAAAAATTACATAGTTTGCACTGTCAGCATTGTCACTGTGCTTTGATACTAGGACATTGGACTCCTCTACTGAAGCAGCTAGGTAAGACTGACTTGACAAAAGTGCCTTTTCTAGAGCTTTCAGACAGAGCAGTGCAAGGAGTAATTCTGTGCATATCATTAAAGGATGCTTTTTGCAGAAAGCTTTTTTTGCAATATAAAGTCCTTCTGTATTTAAATATCTTAGGTCATCTATGGTTTTTAGATTTTCACTTTAATTGTTCATCTTTTCCCTTCCACTGGCACAACTGAACTGTGTGCTCCATCCATTTAAAGTGACTGGGTGGAATTTTAAATGGCAGCATACTAAAAATGTAATTAATGTGGAACTGCTATCATTCTGATGGTTTGGGTTCAACCCTGTATGAGAGCATTAATTAGCTTCAGTTCATGAAGCAAGCTCTCAGTGACTGAATTTCTAGATTGATATTGTCTCTTAGAGTAGTTTCATTCTTCTGCTTAAGAGTATATCCCAGTGTTTTGTGGTGTTGGCAGTTGGAGTTTAACTTACACAGTAAGGTATGAATTGCTTTTCCCCTCAAATTTATTTTATTTACAGGAAATTTTGAAAATTCACAGATCTCTTTTCTCCAATGAGCTTTGGATTTTTGTACACTAGTTAACACCAGTCAAAAGAAAGAGGATAAAATCAGAGTAATAAAATGACTTCTGTTCCTCTCATCACAACTGCAAACATTCATAAATATTTTCTGATTACTTCTTCAGGAGGTAAAGTGTACTAAATCCTTCCTCCCCTAGCATTAATTTAATAGAAAATATTAAAGAACGGAATAAGAAGGAATGAATTTACTCTTGTAAATAGTATTATTGCAGGCACAGCTTTAATGCACCTTTAAGCAGGGCAATAACCAAATACCATTAGTCTGGATTACTGTGGAGCCAATAACAGAGGTGATAAAGAATCAGCATGAAGACTTAATATCTGGTTCTCTTAGAATTTATTTTAAGCTCTTAATCGAGGATAGACATAAGAAATAACTGGGTCCACCTTTGCAATCTTAGAAATTCTCTAAGTACAAGCAAGGTGGCAGAAATCAGAAAGCAAAGAAATTCAGTGTAGCCTCAAATGGTCATAAAGAGGATAAGTGCATCTCAGGAAACTGAAGCAGAGTGTAATTTATTTACCTAGCTTTATTATTTGTTATTGTATATTCTTTATATGAAATATTTAAAGAGGAGCTTTAATACACTTGAAAATGCTCTGATCTGCCCTACATAGAAATGAAATCTTGGCTTTCTTGACAGTGCCTTGCTGTGCTATGTGGTGTTTTGCTGAGTTCAGTTACTATGTGAGGCAACCAGCATTTTCCCATGCTCTTTGCTCAGAGTAGGATCAGGCTTGAATCCAGCACCAAAATTTGGATAATATTGCTTAGTAGAAAATCCCAAATCTTGTTTCTTTTCTGATGCATATATCTTTTTTTTGTTTTATTTTAAACCTCCTATTTTATCACAGAAATCACTCATTCTATGCCATAGGACCTACTTTTCTTGTAAATATTTCATACATATAATTCTAAGAGTGAGCAAGCATGTATCATGCTGGTTGAGGGAATCAAAATACTTGCTTTTCAAATCATGCTGATTAATAATAATAATGATTACCACTACAAAGAAAATCATTCAGTTCAGTTTTATGATCATTCAGAAAGCTCACAGATATTTTTAAGGGCCGTGTCAAATATACATCATACAGTTTATGGAAGAGGAAGATTGCTGTAGCAGGTTAAGTAATAGTGTTGGTCCTGAAAGGCAGTGGTTTAATCCTTGTTCTGCCAATCCTTTGAGAGCTTTAGGCAAACCACTTATCAGTTCTATGTCTTGGTTCCCCATCTAAAACTAAAAGTAATTTATTTTCTACCTGACAAGGCTATTATGAGAAAACATACATTCAAAGCATTTTGAACCCCAAAGGGGCCACTACACCTTTTACCCTTGATGCTTAAGTAGCTGCAGCCAGTAATTTGAAGCCAGTTACCGAGCTGCACCAATAACTTGCACTTAACTGAGCCTAACTTGTGTCTGGCTAGCATAGCAGCACCAAGGCTTGACTGGATAACAGCAAGAGATACAGGTTTTACCATTTCCGAGGGGCCTTGCAGTAGCTAATCACCTCTTCGCTTAAATGTGAGTGCCTTATTTCCTCTTTGAAATCATTCTTGTTACGCTTTAATGTGCTAGATTAAAGACCCTGCTAGTGCCTAGATTTTCTCCACATGAAGATACTTGTATGCTATTATAGAGTCATCTCTTAATCTAATTTTTTACATGCTAAACTGATAGAGCCCTTTAATTGCAAGGTATTTTCTGAAGTCCTTGAATATGTTTGTGGCTCTTCTCTTTACCATAATTTTTTAGCATTCTAAGATGTACAACAAAACAATTTGCAATATACCAGTATTAGTCTCATTCCTCCCATGTACAACGGAACAATTCTCTTTTGCAGCATTATTTTACTCATCATCATGGCTAGGCTTCACGAACGAAGATCCAGGGAATTATTTTACTGAGTGTTTGTAATTAGGTGTTTGTCTAGTAAAATCTCAATTTCTTTTTCAGTGTCACTGTTTTCCAAAGCCCAGCCGTATGCTCTGAGTTTGGCATGTCCCCTGTGCCCTGAGATGTACCACTTCTTAGTTGCCTATGTTCAGACAGCTTTTGTCTGACTGCTCTGTGACATCGCCCACTTGTTAAAGCTTTTGAGTATTCAGACCTCTTTTGGTGATACAGACTTTGTAAGAGTTTAGAATAAGATTATTTACCTTATATTGTGGTTTAAATTTGTGGCAAATGAAGTGTATTTACTGAAGAGTAGAGGGGCAGAAAAGGGAACTAGCAGACAGACACACATAATTGCATAAGTTATTTCTTCAGGGAACCACATTACAACCAGTTATTATGGCAAATGCAAATCTAAGACCTGAGAGTGGTCTTACTTGGCTCACTGGAAAAGAGAACAACTAATTTCCAATTCCTGTATGAGACAAGATTTATTGGAGAGCAAAGCCAAGGAGATTCCCATTTTTTTCCACTAACCTTGTGAGAAAAGTCTCTTCTAATTTAGGAAAAATTTCCTTGGGGAGATATTTGGTTTCCCACTTGAACAAAGCTTTCAAGATATGATCTGAGACTTAAGCATGTGTCTAACCCACCCTTGAAATAAAAACCCCATCTTACCTGCTTTCAATTAAGCATAAGCACAAAAAGGCACAACAGTGTGTCCTGGCAGTCAAAAGTGCCAACCATGTCCTCGGGTGCATCAAACACTGTACTGTTAGCCAGTCAAGCGAGGTGATAGTCACACTCTATTCTGCACTGATGTGACCTCACCTCAAGTATTGTGTGTGGTTTTGGGCACCCCAATATAGGAAGGATATGAAGCCGTTGGAGAATGTCCAGAGGAGGGCCATGAAGATGGTGAAGGGTCTAGAAGGGAAGCCATAGGAGAAATGGTTAAAGTCACTTGGTTTTGTTCAGCCTCGGGAAGAGGAGATTGAGGGGAGACCTCATTGTGCACTACAATTTCCTTACAAGGGTAAGTGGTGGGGCAGGAGCTGATCTTTTGTCTCTGGTGACCAGTGCCATGACTCAAGGGAATGGCATGAAGCTATGCCGGGGTAGGTTTAGGTTAGATACTAGGAAACAGTTCTTCTCCCAGAGGGTGGTGAAGCACTGGAACAGGCTCCCTAGGGAAGTAGTCATGGCACCAAGCCTGACAGAATTGAGAAGCATTTGGACAGGATGCTCAGGCACATGGTGTAATTTTTGAGGTTGTACTGTGCATAGACAGGAATTTAACACAACGATCCTCCTAGGTCCCTTTCAACGCAGGACATTCTATGATTCTATCATTCTGTGAAATACTCTACTGAACTTGAGCCTAGTATAGTAAGATTAGTAATATAATATTACATGTATGGCTTATTATTACATCCATCCCCAAAAGGTGTCTCCCCAGTTATAGACTTCATTACAGATGGCTATCTACCTGTGTAGCAATAGGACAATCAGCATGTAGTAAAACACTGGCTATTTCGTTATAAACAATTTTAAATTAATTAATTTTTTCCTTTAAAGTTCACTGTCTAATATCTGCAA
The DNA here is from genome assembly GCA_013396975.1 of Bucco capensis. NCBI lineage: Eukaryota > Metazoa > Chordata > Aves > Piciformes > Bucconidae > Bucco > Bucco capensis. Next base: position 257,800 of record VWZO01015149.1, read on the forward strand.
TGTATCATTCTGCACTGACATTGACTAACTAAGCCAAATTTTGCTGTCCTAATTTTGGCAAAACTCCAGTTGATTTTTTTGTCTGACTTCAAAGGTTTGGTTCTACACAAAGCCAAGCATACACAGTTCCTTTTGGTTTCTAAAGGCTCTTTCAGCTCAGCACCTCTGAGCATGAGACCATTCTAGAAGTGTTTTCAGGCTCCTTTATGAATGCACAATGTTACAGAAGGATGATGTATTTGCTGTAATAGACATAGGGCAGCCAGCATTTGCAATCGTTCTTGATGTCTCTTACTATAGATATATCTTTGTAATGACAAACACCCATTAAATACCACAATAGTTGATGTGAATTCCTGTCAGAGAAATTGTACTTGGTCATGTTTCTATTACACAAGGTCCAGTTCAGTCAAATACAGCTGTTCTCCGCACAATTTATATTAGAACTAAGTTCTGTGTTGACCAGTATCACAGCATACATTTGTTTGTTTCATCATCAAACCTTTGATATTACATTCAAAGTTGTCCAACTGAGCCTCTTAACTATCTTCCTCTTGCCAGCATGGTAAGGAATATAAAACACTGATCATAAATGGCTAACTCTACATTGGTATGCATTCTGTGTAGCCCTCTGAATTTCCTTGGCAGCTCACAAAGTCAGAAAATTGCATGGATATTTTAGTGACATTAATGAAGAAATGGTGGGCATTCTTCAGTCTAAACATTTTTATCTAAATGTAATGTAATTGTATAGTAATGTATAATTAATGAGTGTGATGTGTTGCAGGTTGATTAGGTGCCTGTGACCTTTGAATTCAAAATTTGCCTTTCATTTCTTTAACCTTGATCAATGCCTGGAAACATGAGAATTAATACATGGTGCTTCTTACAGTAAGAGGGAATTATGGACATCAGCTTCTGTGAGAGCTAAAGCAGATAGGTTTCTGCAAATTTCCTGTGTTCATCCATGCCACAACTACTGTGTGTTAATCTGGGCTTGTGCATACTTCCTTATCTTTGCTCACAAAGTCCCACTTAGTTCAGTTTTTTGACAGTAATGATTTCTGTGAGTATTTTTGCAGCCTTGGACAGCAGCAGAAGGAAAGAAATTGCTTTTGTGCAGAGAACCCCTGTCTCAGGCAAGGGCACAGGGTGGGAAATTCAACGTTCAAGGCAGCGATGCTGGGGAATTGTCAGCTGGAGACCAGGACTTCTGTCTCAAAGGACAGGTTCATATCTGCCCTCTGTCCTGCTTATTTGCATATATCCATGGAATAAAATTTTCGGAGCTGTGTATTCATCATTTGGCCAAAATAAAAAAGATAAATGTTCTCCTCAAACCCACATTTTTTGCTTAACAGAAGCTGTAAGACCACTGAAAACCAGGCCTTTTATTAAAGTGTGTAAGTGCAACCTTATCTGTGTACCTTAAGGCAAACATGACTGTAAATTGTCTTTTATATTCAAGATTACTGTACCAGAGAAATGGTCTCCAGACAAGAATCAAGACAGTCCACTAGTTTAACAGCTGAATAATACAGATCAGCCTTCAGGACCCAACCTTGAGCCTGACATCAGTCTTCTGTGCATGAGCTTCAAAGGAAACGATATTTAGTCCTCTAGGACAGTAAAAAGATTGTTTGAAGTTAGTAAAGCACATGTGTAAGTATTGGCAGGCTCAGGGTTTTTATCCTCAATGAATACAAATATCTTACTATGTTAGAAGTCATTATTGTTTAGAAATAATAGTTGCAAATATTTGAAGCAGACCTCCCTTGAAATATGCTGGTTTGAGTTGTTCATTATACTATAAAACTTTTGTTTGTTTCTATGTATTCTGAAAGGATATTAATATAGCTTTTAAAGACTTTTAAGCCTTTTCATCTTTTCTTGCTTTTGAAAGAAGTGTGTTTCCATGTCAACTAACACATTCGTTCACATATATTAAGACTATTGTGTAATTGAGATTTTTTTCATTGTAAGATATGATTTGTTGAAGGTCAAGAAGACTCCTGTTAAATACACTTAACTAGTTAGAGTTTTAAAATGCAAATCATCAGTCCACTCTCATTTGAGCACGTTCAGTAACATGTAAGTAGACATTTCTGGAAAATTATTCTTTTTGTGGCTGCAGCTTTAATACATGGACATCTGATTCTATTCCACAGAAATGCAGCATTTCTCAGGCAATTAAATGATCACACATAAAGAGATGGAGTTGCTGCTGTAGAGTAGATAATCTGACTGAGGTGAGAAAGACTCAGCTCAGCACTAGGAAGGTTTAGGCCAGCCAGTTCTTAGTAGAGTGCTCTCCACCTTATAAGTGGTCACCAAGGTGACTTCACACCTGGTATTTGGTTGCCTAAGAAGTGTCAGGAGAAGAGAAGGTGGCCTGGGTGCAATTTGCCTCTGCTGCATGCAGTACTGCACCTTCCAGTCTGTGACCTGTTCTGTTGCTTTGATCATCATAGGTTTGCATTCCTCATTACTTGGCCGACTACGCATGTTTCATTTAAGCTTTTGGTATTCATAGGATGAGCTAGGTAGAAACACTGTCACAGTTTTCTTTTTCTTTCCTGTTTCTAAAGAAATTCAGGTGATTTTCTCTAGAAAAATTAAAAAAGATAAGAAAAAAAAAGAAAAATATCACTGGAGTTGTTGATCAGTCGAGATTATAAACCTACCATGTCATTTAGTTTATTACTTTCCTGAGTGGCTGAGCTGCTTTTAAGGCAGTTCTTATAAAATCTCCTGCTAATCAGGACTATTCAAATCTCTGAAAAGTATGTCACTCTTTTTGCAGCTAACAGTATTTCCTCTTAACCTTTTAATTATATCTAAAGGCAGGAAAGAAGCAGGAGAATCCTTGTTAAGGTGTTGATAAGGTACAGACATCCTATGACAGGCCTTCTGTTAAAAGTAGCAGCTTCTGTTTAATCTTCCAGTGTAAATTATGGAGCAAAATTACATAAATACATAAATAATTTGTACTACATGCATAACTTGGAAGGAGGGGGAGAGGGGGAAACCCAGCCCACATATTTCAATTTACACTTACTAGTGAATAAACTTAAATTAACATAACACAACTTCAGTCATTACAATACCACTCTTTTTATTATAAGAGCCAAAGTAATTAATCTGTATACTTACGATCCTTGTCTATGATTAGTTTTCTGTCACAGGATGTGGTGAGTCTGTGCTGTTATAACTATACTTTATTTAATAATATTTTCCTACACAGTGCTGAACATTTCCTGCTGAAGACAGTGAATGGACAAATCCATGAAGATATTTTTCATTTTCCCTGACAGTGAATGATGTTTCCATATATAAACATAATAATAGAGTTATTACATATGCACTCACATTATCATAGCTGCTGTGTGCTCAGTGTTATTCAAAACAAGGCAGGAAGCCAAATCTTTCTAGTTTCCATTTGGGTTTAAATTGTGTTTGTAATAAAGGGATTTTCATTCAACCTAAATGAAATTTCATCCTAGTTCAACAAACCTCCCCACTTTTTTTTTTTTCTTATTATTATTATTTTTCCTTTATTCTAGGTCACTCAGTCCTGATACAAGTGAAATTCTCCTCTGGTGGTGATAACAGCAGCGCTACTCAATGAACTATAACAAGGGCTCTAAATGCGTCTCCTGTAGCATACCACAGCGATTTGCAAAAGTGGGAATAAATCAAAGCAGCAAAGAGATGCCATGTTGAGCCAGAAGCTAAATGTTACATCTTGTTGCATGAGGCTAGGGGAGAACAGATCCTGTTTTCCTGGCAGCACAATATCTTTGTTCTTGTTACCTCCGATCCAAGCCCATTAAAACAATCATTCAGAATCCGCAGGAAATTGTCACCTCTTTCTTTCATGCAATGGCAGCTGGTATTGGTACCTACACACATTTCTCATTTCCTTCAAGATTTTCAACACACATAAAAAAAAGAACCTTAATTTATATTAAAAAATGTGTCAGCTTACCCTGAGGCTCAGCATGGGCACCAGGGGGAAAAAAAAAAGGATAAATGCCTCTAGGTGAACTGGCAGAGGCTCTAATTCTCCACTCACTCTACTGCTACACAGTATGCACTGCATGAATCATTTCAGATAGGCAGGCATTTAAAAAAACTTCAACAATTTTAAAACAAGGATACATTGCCCTAAACTTAGTAATAATACAACTGTATCTTGTAGAATAATGTCAGTTCCCACATACTGTGTTCCCTAATAGAAGAGGTGTAAAATAATATTTGAGTCTTCTTTGAGACATTTTTTATTATTATTTTTTATTATTCTGTTTCTGTAACTGTCTAAGGGGAGGTGTCCCCTCTAGTGGGCATTTCTCTCTGTGTGTATAAGTATACATGTATAATGTATAATTATACATTGTATATATATTTCTTATTTGAGGCCTGACATACACAGGAGGTTTTCTAGCTTCCATTTTTTGTGTGTGTGGCTGGGTAAATGCATCGTGTGATCCTCATGAACTCTGTTAACACCTCAGTCTCTCTCAAATACAGTTTTTCTTTAACTTTCTATCCTGGGGAATAAGGAAATGTTTTTATCACTTTTCTAGCTTATGTGAATGTTACAACATCTCATATATTTTATTTTGTTTCTTCCTCATTCTGAAACTATCCTGTGCTCCATAGTTAGACAGTGCTAATGTCACAACGCTGAGTACAAATAATACTTGAAGGTGGAAGACAACATCAGGTCAAGGAAGGTGGCAATGATATACTCAGATGTCAAGATGAACAATACAAAGCTATGAGGGAAAGACCTATGAGGGATAGGACCCATAGCCATGGCAGATCTAGTGCCAGTGAGAACTACAAGAAGATGAGTAAAGATTTGGGTTACATGACAACCATTGTTTCATTACTTTGATATGCAAGGCTCTGCAAGGCTGGCTGAGCTAACCACCTGGAGACAGTCCTTTCTTGGAGGAAGCATCAGTGATTGTACAGCTTTACATTAGTCCTAGCCTGTTAGAAGATGTGGCTCTAGAGAACCGTCCATGGTCCCTGGATGTGTTGTTTGAAACACAGTTGCCTGATAACAGCGTTTCCAAAAGCTCTGCAGGTGAACTTGGTTATATTTCAGGACTCCCAGCAGCTGCCTGAGAAGGTCTGCAGAGATGAAAATATGACTTGCTGTTTTGTATTTACCTCTGAGTGCTATGTGCATATAGCAGAGAACAGATAACTGAGTAACAGTCTGTTACCTATGAGGAAAGGCTGAATCAGTTACAAGACAAATTTAAAACATGGACACAGATATGAATTACACTTTGTTAAAAATGCTAAGCAGCAAAATATGTATGGGCTCATTTTACACCTATACAGCATTCTTGAGGCCATCAGCTTAGCATAAGACAAAATGGCAGGCAAACATACTTCCTCCTGCATCAGCAGAGATCACTGAACAATCATTCAATGTTTTTCAGTATGATGAGGAACTTGGTGGGCACAGATTCTGCAAGTCAATAGTACTGGCAACAGGGATCTGGCTTTTACAATCATGAGACATGCTCTGAGAATCAAGGACAACCCCAACTTGCTCAGCCTGTCCTTATAGGGGAGGTGCTCCAGCCCTCTGATCATTTTAGTTGCTCTCCTCTGGACACGTTCCAAGAGTCTATGTCCTTCTTATGTTGGGGACTCCAGAACTCCAGGTGAAGCCTCACAAGTGCAGGGTAGAGGGGGAGAATCACGTCCCTTGACTGACTGCCTATACTTCTTTTGATACAGCCCAGGACACGGTGGGCTTTCTGGGCTGCAAGTGCACACTGATGGCTCATATTAAACTTCTGGTTCACCACCACTTCCAAGTCCTTCTCCTCTGGGCTGTTCTCAATCCTTTCTCCTCCCAATCTGTATTCATGCATGGGACTGCCTTGACCCAGGTGTAGAACCTTGCACTTGGCCTGAAGGTGCATTTAATTCCACTGTCCATGTCGCCAACAAAGATGTTAAATAGCACCAGTCCAAGTGCTGACCCTTGAGGAACAACACTGTGACACATCTCCATTCGGACACTGAGACGTTGATCACAGCTCTTTGAGTGAGACTATCCAGCCAGCTCCTTATCCAATGAGTGGTCCATCCATCAAATCCGTATTGTTCCAGTTTAGAGATCAGAATGTCATGAGGGACAGTGTCAAATGCTTTGCACAGGTTCAGGTTCAGATGTCTGTTGCTCTGCCTTTGTCCACTGAGCCTGTGACCCCATCGTAAAAGGCCAGCAAATTGGTCAGGCAGGACTTGCCCTTGGTGAAGCCATGTTGGCTGAGTTAGGAATGATGGGGAAGGAGTGTATTTCTCAAGGAGGGAATGACAAACAATCAAGTAAGGAAGCTGTGGACAGGGCAACAGGCAAAGTGTCTGGGGTGATGTGGAAGAAGAGACGCCACAGTCAACAAAACAAAGAAACAAGGCAGAAGTGGTCCCACCTCAAGGGTATGCACACAAACATGCAAGTCCCTACAGGACAGCTCTAACACCTCTTCTGGAAAATCCATGTGACTGGATACCTCTCTGAAGTGCCTGTACACTAACACACATGATATGGGAAGAACACAGGAGGAACTCCATGCTTGGAAAGGTCCCATGCAGTAGGGTTCTAGAGAGAAGAGGGGTCCAGGAGAACCGGATGATTTTTAAGAATCGCCTCCTCCAAGATGAAAAATGATCCCTCTTGCTGTGGAGTAACTCAAGCACAAGTCTGTGTGGATGAATAAATCCCTCCAGACAGAACTCAAGTATAAAAGAACATGTGCAAGAGGTAGAAGGGACAGAAGATGCAGGAGAAATGTAGAGCCCTTGAGTGTGCAAGGATGAGATTAAGGGAAGCCAAAGCCTGTTGAGAGTTCAATCTGGTGGGAGAAGTGAATGGCAACAAGAAGAACTGCTAGGCATGCATGAATAGCGAAAGAAAGACTAGGAAAATGTTGCTTTGCTGATGAATGGGGTGGGGGACATGATCTCCAAGGATATGGAGAAGGGAGAGATAATACCTTTTTCACCACAGTCTTTAGAGGTAGGTCTGACTTTCAGAGATCCTAGGCTTCTGAAACAAGTGGGAAAATGTGAAGCAATTCAGACTTACCCTCAGTGAAGAGGGATCACGTTAGGGAACTTTTAAATAAGTCCATAGGAACTGATGGGATGCTCTCAGAAGACCTGAGGAAACTGGCTATTCTTTATTATCTCTGAACAGCCGTGGTAATGGGAGGAGGTTCCTGAGGACTGGGAGAAAGCAAGTGTTGCTCTTGTCTTCACAAAATCAGCTCCAAGCAAGGGATTTAGAACAGATGATTTCCAGGGTGCCTCTGTCATATATCTGTGATAGTATATATTTTAAAGCCCATTCTTCAGTGCTCATGAAGCCATGTGACATTTAAAACACACTTAAAATTATTTTCCACAGTTTCAGTTGCCTATCTCAGGAGAGGAATTTGCTGAGTACAAAAATTTCTGGAGTCTCCTTACCTTCAGAAGATATTAGCTTATGGCATGTGTACCCACTGTTGCTGTGGAGGTTACAGGTTTAAATGTTGCATAGTTTGGTAGGGCAAAAGGAATTTGTTGGACTGTGTATAGAAACAAAAGGTGCTGTGGACGTTAATGCGTGTGTGGTGAGAGGCTATAAATCAGTGCAAAATCAGAACACCAGGAAGGAAAATGCTTTAAAGGCCTGGGCACAATTTAAACATCAGGAATATGAGTGTCACCTGCAGTATAGTTTGATCATACACCACAGTGAGGTGCAGTTCTAAATGTCCATTTCAGTCACACCGCTTTCTTCTAAGATCAGTGGTTTGTGCTTGTTTTCATGCAGATTTAGATGTAGTCATAGCATCATTAAGTAAGTGACGGGGATTGCTTCTTCAGTTCTCTATGAGAAAGACTAAGAATGGAGTCCAGATCTTTAGTTGGCATTGGATGGCATTTTTCTACTGCTGAAGTCAATTCATGTACTTCTATTTACAACTTTTAGTATTTGGCCCAAATGCTGCAGAATGAGTAGAGCACAGGAGTCTCAGTATAAAAAAACGCATGATTTGGTCATACGTACTATATAGTTAAGAAGCACGGCCTAGAAACTTTCATTGTTATAGTGAAACTGAACTCCTCTTGGATCAATTGATGAATACGAGTCGCATGTCTTTTGAAGGATCTTAGATAGAGTCTTGGGTCCACAGAAGAATACTCCAACACTGTCTCTGTAATCACAATAACAGAAACATAAGAGTAGCAGAGTAAATGGATAAACTACCCTTTGGCTACCTCTGGCTTTGCATTTTTGAAATGGCTTTTTGAGAAATATATTTGAAAAATCTGTGTTTCTGTCACAAAATATTGCAGTATAATTATTTTAATAATTTAGTGTTTATTATGTCTTATTGCATTGTTTGTTTGAATTGGAATATTAGAGGTCACAAACTATTTTAAATGGCAGTTCTTTGAGTTTGATCTTCATAGTTTTTTTTAATCAGAGAAGCAAACACTGACAATTTTCAGTATTTTTTCCCCAGCTGATTTTTTCTCCCAAAAGATACATAATATTTTCAGTTACTTTTGAGTGTTCTTTTCCTTTTTTTGGGGGGGGTGTGTGTGTGTCTTTTTTTTAATTTCTCCCTCTCATTTTAACACTGCCTATGGAAAATTTTTGGCCATTTATGGCTGATTTAATAACAAAATTTGTAAACAGGTAGTTCTTATGAAATAAGAACTTATGAAATTATGAATTATGAAATAAGAACATGGCCACATGACCAATGTAACTAACAATTGTGTTTTTAAGTGTACACATCTGTTATAGGGAGCTCGAAACATGGTTACTTGCTGAAAAGTGCCTTAAAGAGTTTGCTTCTAAGTATACAGCACATATTGCATTAAAACATATATGTACTCTCATGTACACATGTTGCGCTACTGGAGGAAGCTCAATCTATATAAACACAGTGCAAGTGACAAGTGACAGCATGAGTTTGAAAATGTTTGCTCCTAGAAAGGAGGGGCAGTAGATATGATTTTGGTATCCCAGGCATAGTCAGTAGAAGCAGAGCCAATATTGCTCTGGTACTCAATTGCACTAGGTTCAGCCTGGAGTGGCGTATTCCTTCTAATCCAGTAAAAGATGCTGTTGTAGCAAAGGGGAACTCAGTGGACCTAAGTCCAGTGACCCGAAACCTAGTCAGTTTGTAAAAGCTCCAGGGCACAACAGAAACTCTTGAATTTCTTTGCCTCTTGAACTTTCTGTAACTCAGAGCAAGGGGCAGTAGGATACTTGTTCTCATAAAGAATCCTTATTTCATACGGGGTTTTCTTTAAAAGATTCAACACTGACCATAAACATAGGCATGTAGGTTCAGAAGTAAATTTTTCTGTCGCTGTAGCGCTGACTTTCTAAGGAACTACCACCAGTATAGAAAGTTAATGCTCATCTCCCTCCTTGAGCATCAGAAAACCATTTTTTTTCTCAGTAGCACTTAACAAAAGTAACAAAAAAATAATGTTTCAACTATAACTTTAAAAACTCAGCTTATACAGTAGAATACCTATAAAGGTCTTTCAAAAACCATATTTTCTACTCTTGGCCTTTTTCTATTTTTAATCGTTCATATTTCCTGATTGTATTTACTTTGACCTCCATCAAGTGGTTTCTCTATTACTGTTATTTTTGCAATTTTATGGTATTCTTGTAGCTTGCTATATTCTCTTTGATCTCCTCCCTTTCAGCTTTTTCTTGGGTCTTTTTCATCTTTAAAAAAAGTTCTCATCTTTTTCTTTTTGTATCTCTGTCTCCCAAGTGCAAGCCTTTATTTTACATTAGCAGGTAAACGTTTGGAAATCATAAAAAGCCACAGATTCTGGAATTTTCTACTGCTGAACACAAAATATTTCAAATTCTTGCTTCAAAGGCTTTCAGAAACAAAGAAGCTTTTCTCAGACCACTAACGAATCCACCAAGTTCAAATGAACTGTCTTTGCCAGCAGAGATGAACTAATAACAGAACAGCATAGTCTTGCAAGAGTAGCCAAATATGTTAGGGGAACAAACATATCCTTGACATCATAAGAAAAAAATCACAGTTTATCTCTTTAATAACCATCTTCAAGGGAAATTAATGTTACTTTGTCCTTTGTGCAGAACAGTAATTGGATTGTGTGTTTCAATTATATCTGGACAAAGGCCAGGATATTGAAATACTTCTAAATATTAGATTTTCTTTCCAAAAATTAGATTTTATTGGCATTCTCTTTCCGAGATTTCTTCATTAAAAGCTTCATTAAGCATAAATCTTCTTTCCACACAGCAAGAAAACCTAAATTATTTTAAAAGGGTCGTTTAGAATATTTTGCCCTCCTCTTCTCCCACTTGTTTATGCTGAGAGAGGAGTTACCTAACAAGGTTAGAAGCCAACCCGCCTTACCCAGGATGGTTTTCGGCTAGTTGCTTGAATTCATTGTCCCAGTTTGGCCTTCCATAGCATGTCTTCTGTCTCAAACCAGTAATTACATCCACCTTGTCATCATAATGTAGGGCTATGTGAGTAGCCTAAAGGCAAATTTACAAGGTAATAATTTTAGAGTCAACAACATATACTCAAAGTAAGAGGAGAAAGCAATAATGTTGCTTCACTGTGAAAGATGGAAATATTAATGAGGGAAAGGAACTTTGTAATACTGTGTAATTATCAAATAGCAGAGGAGGAGAGGAGAAGAGAGGAGAGGAGAGTGCTCAGGAGTTCACAATATTACTAGAACTGGAAAAAGCATTCCAAAAGGGCCAAAGACCTCAAAGGAGTTCAGTTTATTGCAATGGATTGTTTGAAATTAGTTGGGATAAATTATTTGGTCTTACTGTCCTAGGCCTAAGTGACTCAGTCACTTTTACAGGCAGGTCTTAGATTCCTAAACCTCTTCTCACCCTCTGAGTCTCACTCTACACTTCCTTTATTGCAGTTCCTGAAGTGACAGTCACCATGTTAAGGCTGAGTTGGAGTTTTGGGAAGGAAACGAAGTATACTGTAACAAAGTTTGACAATAAATATTCAATTATATGCACCTTAGTTAAGTCCAGAGCATTCTGCTGCTGCTGGAAAAGACAGTGGGTGTATCAGTTCAGCAGAGGTAAAACCGTTAGTGTTTCGACTCTTGTTGTTAGGTGGAGGCAGGTGTAGAAAGTGGATCAGCTCAGATGAAGCACTGAACTGAGTTGCACAGCTCCCAGTGCCAAGAAAACAAACTATAATTTTCACAGGCATTTACTGTCTCTCACCTCCTATGCTATACCCAATACCATACTACATGAGTACTTCCCAAATGGATTTAGAAAAAAATCACCATCTCTCCTAATTGTGCTACTGTTGTGTAGGAGTAATACACTTGTTTTCACTACAAACTATGATCGTCACTATCAATGTCAAGAAATTATCAGAGCAAAACTAGGTTAAAAAATGGGCTTTGCATTTAATTCAGGCTCTAGTATGAGCTAGGCATCATTATAATCTCTTGCAATAAGTGGTTGCTGAAATTTAGATCTATTTCCTGGGAATTTGTGTATTTCTTGCGTTAGTGAGTCTTCTGTGTTGCTTAACAACTCAATTATTCTGGTCAAGCACAGTTGTCACAAGAGGTCATGTTTCTAAAATGTTCTTCTTGTTAATTTGGGCCAAAGTCATGGAGGGCTTGGAACAGTCTGAGAAAGAACATAAAGTGTTTGGTGGGAGTGCGAGGTGAGGAGCTCAGATGTTTTTTAATTGTTTACAGCAAAATTGTGCCACTGAGCAGATGGGCTATTTCTGTTCACATTTAGGGGAAATTTTCCAGGTTTTTTGGTATTAGCCCTTGCTATAGCTCACAGTATTGAAGTTGCCTAGGAATCTCAGCGGCATTGCAAGGAGCAATAGGATAAAACATGATTTCAGGTCCAAACAGAGGCAGACGTGTTCCATATTTGTTTGACCGTCTGTTGCCAACATGGAGTCCACAGAATGCTCAAAGCATTGAAAAAACCTTATGGCCAAAAAGTAAGCACCTGTCAGTAGTGGAGTGGGCACTAGAAGGTGTAAATTGCCCATCCTACTTGGATTCAACTTCACCCAAGTACTGGTCATCTATTTGTGAGACAGGGAGAAAATGGGAAGAACGTTGTTTTTTTTGTTTGCTAAGGCGAAGTAAAGCATCATCCAAATACGACTGGTGCTGAAGCTTAAATTTTGAGGAGTAATGAACTGGAATTTACTGAAGATGAGTAAGACCTATAAGATGAGGGAGCTTCATGGATGTCTGAAAGAAGGTGGAGCTGTTACCCAGCACTGTTCCCTAGGCTTGGTCAGAGCAGAAACAGCCACTGAAGAGCATGCCTCTTCCCTCACATCCCTTTAGAGTTGGGATGCTGGGGACTCCAGAAGCAGGTGTAGGCAGGGAAGCAGCACAGCTTCAGGGATGCTCCTATGCCACCTAACCAGCAGAACAGTATAATGAGGCAGTGCTGATAGGAGACTGAATGATGGGGTTTGAAGAGAAGAAGGAGGCACTTCAGAAAAGTGCAGGGCACAGCAGTAAAGAATCCCAGCAGGAATAGTTTGTCTCCCTACCTGATTTCTGGCCTGATGTTTGCCCAAGAAGGAAGTGGGATGATGACAGCTGAGAGATGAGGGCAACATTGTGCTTTGTTAGGTTCCTCAATAGCTTCTTTCAAAGCAGATTTTAGGTAATACCCTGTGATACTGCTAGTGCAGTATGGTAGTTTCTATAACTGCCATTTACTTCACGATGGGAGTGTATGTTTCTGAATACAGCTTTATGCACATGTCTCATTATATGACAGAAAGCCTAAGGAAAGCAGAAAGAAACAATG
>VWZO01015149.1:270739-333037 GCA_013396975.1 Bucco capensis
TGGCAGCAGAAGCAGGACAGGAAAAGCTCTATGAAATCTATTTTTTCAAACTCTACTAGACAGCCCTTCATTCAATACAGTCAGCAGGAAATAAAACAATAAAACAAAGACTTTCTTGTGAAAGTATTTCTGGCAGGTGCCTAACTGATTGCAGTGTGATCTGACTGACCCACTAAAAAAAAAAAAAGGAGGGGGAGAGAGAGAGAGAGAGAGAGGGAGAGAGGGAGAGAGGGAGAGAGAGAGAGAGAATCATCTAATTTGGGTCTAGGTAAAGACTAAAGAAGTTGAATAATATTGATCCAGTCTACGGATTAAGTGCCTCAAGGTGGCATTCCATGAAATCGCATTGAATGAAATGATGAGATGGCAAATCTAAAATCAATCAGAGAAAATGTCTTTTCAAACAACATAAATTAGACCATGGAGTTTGTTACCAAAATGTTCTGAGCACAGCAATTTAAAAAGTGCACTGGATATGTGAACAATATAATTTATAGTAAATAATAAGAGCAAACAAAACCAACACTTTTTATACAGTCCTCCATGTTTCAGTACAAAAATCACAGAATCTATTTCAAGATGAGTCCAAAGACATGGACAAAATGTGCCTTCACAAGCTGCTAAAAGGCTCTCTGCATTTTTTTGTGAGACATCTCATAACCAGCACTGTCCAAGACAAGATACAGGACTGGATAGATCACTGGCTTAATTTCTCCATTCCTGTTTTCCTAAAGGTGAGATGGAAACAGACGGTTTGGTGTCTTTGTATTTACAGTACTTAGTTTCTCTTCTTCATCCATCATTTTATTCAGCTGTTCCTGTTCCATATGTTACCATACTGGAAAAGTAAGGTACATTAACTCAGACTCATAAGAATTTCATTATTACCTGACTTTCATCCCAGCCAGTAAGAAATATATGATAACTTAGAAAATCATTTTTCCCTTTTTCAGCCATTTTTGTTTCCAAATGGAAGAGAAGATCAGCAAACCACTCAAATGCTGATGGGTCTCGGCAAATCCAGTAAAAATAAACCTGTCAGATAAAAGTAAAGATATTTAAGAAGAACCAAGCTTTCAATAAAACTTCCTGATGATTGGCTCAACTCATTAACCATATAGTCTGTGGCTCTTCTCCACTGCAAATTTACGCACAATTACACATCATTCTGATGATGTAACTTCTAACTTTTCAAAGTTTCATTTTCATCTTAAACATTGAGTGACTATATTAATGTGCTCGTGAAGACAGGCAATGCACAAATTTCCCATCTCTTCTTGCCAGTGCATTTCAATTTAGGCTTATAATACCTAACCTGGCATTTCTTGCAGATAATGATTAGCCTTTGAAATTTTTGATTTATTTTCAGTTATGTTTAAAATGTAATTTAAGGTTTGTTCAGCACTGAAGCTAGGAATCCCTGTTTCTCAAGACTTTATGCCATAGGTTAACAGTTCATATAGTCAAAAGATATAGTTCTGTTCTTCAGGACAGGTACCCTGTATAAAAGAGATGGCAGAATGCCTCTACCTCTATTTTAATGTATTTGTTTAAACTGGAGGCTGAAATTTCTAGAGAAACACGAAGCTGTAATTTTGAACTTGCCAAAGGGTTAAAATGAACCACTATCCTGTGATTGGTTTTCTATTGTCTGAAAATCTCCTTTCTAAGAAAAATTTAGACAATTTTTCTCTAGTTTCATCTTCCATATGCTGGATCTTATTTTAGTTGTCTATTGGACCAGTGAGCCTGTTATTAAAGTTTTGTTCCCCAGGTAGAAATTAGAGGCAGGGATCAAGTCATTCTATAATCTTTTCTAAGGTAAATCAAACACTCCTGAGATCTGTCACTGTGAGGGTAATTTTCCATCCTTTAATCTTTGGTGTGGCTTTTTTCTGTCTATTTCTTCTCTACTGTATTCATTCACAAACAGAGCAGAGAGTTTGTGAAAAAAACAAACCCCAAACCAAAACCAAAAGGGAATAGGAATTTTGATAGGAATTGCATAGATGGCATAAGGAATAAAATCTTTCAAAAAATATGGTTAGTCATATCCATATGATGATCACAGTTTCTATTTCAAGAGTTCTTGCTTTGGCATCTGGATGAGGTGAGACTCCCTAAAGCCTTTTTTCTCTCAGTTTTTGTAGCCAGCTGTCCCAGGGACCATTGTGACCACTCCTGCATTTGTGTGACCTATTGTGTTTTATAGTGATCTATTGTCTTAACTATATAAAAAGCATCTTCTAACTAATTTACTATGTATAGAATACAGTCCTGTGAGACGTCTGCTGCAGGAACAGTTTCTACTGACCATTTTCAAATGTTTGATCCATGTACAAGTTAATCAATCTTGCAGCAGTATCTGCCTGTGGTGTCTCAGGACTGGCGAGATGCTCCTCTCAGGATCTTAATCAACACACTGAGACATACAAGTTGTCCTAGGCCAAGCAGGAACTACCTTATGGAGTCTTCAGGACAGACAGAACTTCCCAACTGGAAATTTCCTCCACTAATGCTGTGCTGTGAAGGGGGTTGGGAGCACAGCCCATCCCCTGCTTTAAGCTTAGTCCCTTGTCTTGAGCCAGTCCAGTTGTAGATGGCTAGACTGGGAGTTCCTGCACAACTCGGGATAAATATCTGAAGTTCCTTTGACATCAGCCCAGACACTACCCTGGTGCCCAGCTGAACACAGTTACAAGACAAATCTGATTGCAATTCTTATAACTCAAATTCTCTAGCTTTCACCACACAGTCCATCATTACTTTTGAACAGAGGGTTCCAGACCTCAAATGGGCCTCTGTGGGCAATGTAAATTGTGAGTGTAAGTATTTTTATAGTGCCTCCAAAGAAACAATTCACAAACATAGAGGAAGCCTAAAAAGACACAATTTTAGATGAAAAAGGAACAACACAGAGGACAATGTATAAGCTTACAACAAAGGAATGTTTGGAACTTGTTCTATCATGGCTATGATTTTTATTTCTTGCAAAATCCCTTAATTTCCTTCAATTCATCTCTTTTTGTGCTCACCAGCCCCTCCGTCTTTTATTATATCTCAATACTAAAGGTAATCTAGAAGGTCTGTGCCCAAGGCAATCACTGTGTGAGCTCTCATGATTTGGAATTGTAGCCTTTTCCACAGGATCAATGAGATAAAGGCACATATTAGGCACTTCTGAGGTGAAAAATCAGAGAAAAAACCAGAAAGCTGTAAAGAGATTTCCTGAAGATTTAATATACTAGGTTGTCAGACTTCTGGTAAGGTGGTGGGAGAAAAAATGTAGCCATGTCATGTTTCATTGGAGATTTGATGTAAGAAACTAACAGTAATTTGAGATATTTCCTAGATCTGAGTGTGCTGTAAGGGACCATCTATGGGTTGTGTAAGAAACATAAATGAAGTATGATCCCAGAAAACAGATATAAAGCATTCAGGGTTCAATAGGGTAGTTTTACAGCCCAGAAATAGGACTGTCTGCAGAATGTTAGTACCAGTCATCTTGGGTGTTTGATTTTTCCCTTCTGTTTCAATGTTTTGCCTTATGTATAACCTCACTGCTTTACAGGAGGGTTGCTGCTGATCTACACTGGTATAGGTTATAAGGAAAAAGCAAGCCCACTGACTTTATAGTATTTCATTTTTGTCACCAAAAATTTTAAATTACTGAAACTTGATGAGATTTATAGCCTTAACCTTTATGTGCTTCTAGATGAATAATGAACTGTGAGCAACTGGATGCATGTGGGATGAACTGGGAGCCAAGCACATTCAGGGAAGGAGGAAGAAAAGCTAGTCGATGAGATGAGATGATGTGGTCTTTCAAATGGGGGACTGGTTTCCAGTTTATCAGGCTGTGGAGATTGAACAATGCTTTTATCTCTTTGCAGACCTAGCTGTCATGGTAACAGCCAGTCTAACCGAACTGGGTCAAGCTGCCTCTGGTACAGTCCTCTGGAGAAAGGAAGTAGCTTTCTGAAGCTGCAGAAACTCCTTAAACTCATCCCTGCCATGGTTTCTCTGAAGCAGTACCCATTGCACTGCCTCTAATTTTCACATTTTAGAGGTGAAGAACATTTGGTAATGAAGAAAGACTATCACTATAAGAAATATTTTTGGCCATGATCATAATCTTAGAAAGAAAAAAGGTAGTGAAGAAGGATGGATCTCTGCTTTCCTTAGATCAAAGAGGAGTTCTAGTATAGTATGTTAAAATAAATGATGCTTACAAAGAAGCCTTCTTTTCTTTACACTGACTGCCCATAGCATAGCACAACTTATTACGTGTATAATTAAAATAAAATAAATGCATAATAAAGTTAATACTTATTAAAACTGTAGAATAAAGCCAACATCAGTGCATTTTTATAATTAAACAATTATTCTGAATCCTAATTTTTTTCTTGTAAGCCTCATGCTATTAACTGACTGCAATTATTTAGGATTCTTAAAAATCTGGTTTAGATTTATGTTTCATTAGCCTCCACCCATCCTACCCCCACTGACTACATTCATCAGCTTGATGGCTTGCTCAAGTAAACTGTCTTAAATTTTCCAAGTGCTCTTTTTGCAAATTGAGTTAGATGCAGTATTGCTATTAATCAGATCTGTAATGCAGGGGTTTGAGTAGTCGCTTATATTTCTGTAATAGTCTGCTCCCTTGCAGTGTGTGCATATTTATCAGTTTCCCACATCCTGAATTTTGCACAACAGGCACAAGCAAGAGCTCCAGTACCTCTATCCTGTAAGGTGAAAGAACATACTTTATGAATCAACATCCATCATGTGGGAAGTCATCAATAATTATCTGTTGATGATCATTCATCAGTTTCTTCCTGCTTGCTGAAGACAGAGGTGGAGCTGCAGCTCTGGGCGAAGCAATCTTTTCACTGAGTGGGTGTAAAAGATGGTGAAGCAGGGCATGCCCAGGGAGACACCTTCATCCCTGATTCTTGCTGCTACTTTGTAGACATGACTAGTCGCTGCAAACCCCTTTTACACCTCTGGCTGAGCATCTGCCTGCAAAACTCCAGTTTTTCATGCTCCTCAGTATACCACACCACTTGTGGGCTGTAGTGCACCAAAAAAGATTGGAGATCTTCCTCAGTCTTATTAACCAATCCAGTGGGCAACTACAGATATAGTGCAGCCACATCTGCAGGTAAGGGCATGCAAGGGATGGGGGCTTGACAGCCAGCGCTAGGCGCAGACGTAGAGCTTAGGGTGACAGCAAGTAGCCTTTCTTATCAGTGCAAGACAGGCTCATATTCACACCCCTAAATTTGGAGCAAGAGGCAAAAACTGTTGTCAAATACATCAGAAAGGTGGTTATATTTGACAGATAAAAGAGCCCAAGTTTTTAGGTCTTCAGGAAAAGGTGTTTTGTGGAGAATGCTGAGGAACTTGAGTTCTCTTGGGTAGAGCTCAAAGTAGAAGGTTACCTCAGACAGGGATGGTTTGTCTCAAAGCAAGTGGAAGGGTTGTTTTGTCTGTTTTTTTTCTCCTCACAGTTGGTAGCTGAAATTACTACTTCAATATGCTGTGGCTGCATAAAGTCTACATGGGTTCAAAAATAATTAGCAAATTAATGGAAGAAAAACGTACTAAGGGATATTAAACTCAGAGATGAAGCTGTTGTATAAAGGCATTACAGGACTGCAAGTTGCTCAAGGTCAAAAAAGTGTTGGCTTAAGATGTATCACCGTGTGTTGTCCTGCTATACTTTTCCTTAGGCATTCATGAAGAACCACTGTGAGAGACAGGATATTGGGCTAGCTGGATCTTTAGTTGGATCTTTAGATCTTATATAAGGACGTAAGATCTTTCTTACATCCTTATATAGGGTAAAAGACAAAGTGGATCTTTGCTAATATTGACATCTGACGGATCAGTACAATTTTTTCTATTTCAGCAGCAATTGATATAAAAATGAGACCACTGATATGAAAAGAAAGGATTGCTTTATGCATAAATAGAGCCAGTATAAACTGTCCAGCCATGGCTCAGTTTTGGAGCCCGTCATGTTTGATATCTTTATTGATGATCTAGATGAGGGAATTGAGTGTACCCTCAGTAAATTTGCAGACTGCACCAAGTTGGGTGGAAGTGTTCATTTACTCAAGAGTAGGAAAGCTTTGCAGAGGGATCTGGGAAGGCTGGATTGGTTGGAGGAGGCCAACGGTATGAGGTTCAGTAAGGCCAAGTGCCATGTCCTGCACTTGGGTCACAACAGCCCCATGCAATGCTATAGACTTGGGGCAGAGCAGCTGGAAAGCTGCTTAGCAGTGAAGGACCTGGGGGTAGTGGTCAACAGCCAGCTGAACATGAGCCAGCAGTGTGCTTAGATGGCCAAGGAGGCCGACAGTATCCTTGCTTATATTCAAAATAGTGTTGCCAGCAGGACTAGGGAAGTGACTGGCCCCCTGTACTTGGAACTGGTAAGGCCACATCTCAAATATTCTGTTCAGTTTTGAGCGCCTCTTTACGAGAAAGACGTGGAATTGCTGGAGCACGTCCAAAGAAGGGCAATGAAGCTGGTGAAGGGTCTAGAGCACAAGTCTTATGAAAAGTGGCTATGGGAACTGAGGTTGTTTAGTTTGGAGAAGAGGAGGATCAGGGGTGACTTTCTTACTCTCTACCGCTCCCTGAAAGGAGATTGTAGTGAGGTGAGGGTCTGCCTCTTCTCCCAAGTAACTAGCGATAGAACAAGAGGAAATGGCCTCAAGTTGTACCAGGGGAGGATCAAGTTGGTTATTAGGGAAGAGTGGTTATGCATTGGAACAGGCTGTCTAGGGAAGTGATGAAGTCATCATCCCTGGAGATGTTCAAAAAATGTAGAGATGTGGCACTTTGTGACATAATTTAGTGGGCATGGTGTGTTGGGTTGATAGTTGGACTTACTCTTAGAGGTCTTTTCCAACCTATGATTCTATGACTAATAGTAGTGCCCTTTATCACAAAAATTATAAGGAAATGAAGGCTCTAAGGCTATTTAATTGTGGAGAATCAATTAGATAAATGTGCACTCCTTTTGATTTGCTGCATTTTTTAAATTATACAGCTGCAGACATTATGGAAGCCATGAGTATTTATAGCTCAACCGTATGTGGGCAACACTAAGAAATATTAGTTCAATAAGCGTAATGATAGCTGTACTCAAATCAAAACGAAGTTGTTAAAAAGAGAAAAACCTCTTATTTATTTCCTTAATAGACATTTCTATGGTACTCATCATGGCAGAAAGAGAGTGCTGAATACTTTGAGGAAGATTAAATTATTTGTAATTATACCACAAGTGGAAGCTTTTAACCAATGGGAAAAAAAATGTGGAACTACCCTGAGATTAATCGTTCTCAATAAGATGACTGCTAAATTTTTTAAGCAATGCTGTGAACTTCCCCAGGACCTTTTTCCAGGCTTTCAAAATATTTTACAAGAACCAATGAAGTTTAGCCTCATAACACCTGTAAAAAATAAACATCAATATTCCCATTGCACCAATAAGGAGGCCAGGATATAGAGAAAGAACATACAGAATTCATGGTACTTTTGTATTTCACAGGAATTCAGAAAAACTGAACTCTAGAGCAGAAAACTGTGGCAGAATACACCACACATTTATCTTTGCAGGCACATTTAGCCAAGATTCTCCCTAAGGTATGGATGAACACCCTGAGGTACACTATGCTTTCAATGCATACTTAAATTCTCTTCTTTTCCTCTTAACAACAGCAATGACATTAATAACAATTTTACTTGTATACTTATAGAATATTCATAATATACATATATAATGTATATACATATACATAGCTCTTCTTCCAGTGGAAAAAATAATTCTGGTACAATCCTAGTGTTTGCAAATACACTTCTCCCATCTACCACATATTGTCTTTTGTCTCTCCCTCCATTTTCAATGCTTTTTCTGCCTCATTGATCCCCCCTGGCAATTTGAACCTGTCCCCAGCTTCTCAGTTACTAAAATCCCAGATGCTTTTTCAGTGGCAGCTTGTCATTAAGATGCCAGTTTTAACACTCTTTCATTTAAAAAGATCAGCCCCTTGGTCCTGCAATCAGCTCTGAGCTTCTTTCAGAGATCTGTCCACTCCAACGCAATTTCAACATTTGTCTTCAAATGTGAAATGTTGAACAGTTCCTGATTCAGCTTTTACATTAGAAAATGAGCTAAAAGAAGCGGTAAGGTCCACAAGCTACCACTACCATGATAGAAAGGGAAGAGAACATTTAATGCCTATTTCTTTCTCTCTTACCTTGTCTTAGAATCATAGGCTGCTTTGGGTTGGAAGGGACCTTGAAAGGTCATCTAGTCCAATCCCCCTGCAGTGACTTCACCCCTTATCTTTTCTTTACCTATCTTCCTCTAGTGCTGCCTCAATATCCTCAGCACAGAAGGCATAACAGGTTAGCAGATCAAGAGAATGTTGACTTAATTTGTGCCATCCATGCCTTTCAGACCCCAATATAGTTTTTCAACAAAATAATTAAAGTGGCTTGAGGCAGTAATATGCATCTTGATATATGCATTCCTTCTAGGCTGCCTAATATCCTGACTGCAAGGTGAGAAAAGCAGGTAATGGCTGCTGAACGAAGCATTCTGGACCAGGACATGCAGCCAAAGGGCCCTCATGAAAGCTGCACCTGAACAAGGAGCAGGTGTTGCCCTTCACGTCTCTCTCACATGACCTTGCAAGGCTTGTTTGTGGTAGGAAAGAGGATAAATTTCTCCTCTACCTCTCTATCTGTCTAGGTATGAAAGATATTCCATGTATATCTCCAGTTGCTATTGAAAATCAGATTCTTCAGCTTTTACTAAAAACACTGCAGCTCCGTCTACCTTCTTCCTCAGGGAATGACAGTGAATATGGGAGAGCTTACCCCCACAATAGCTCCTCAGGCAGCTGGAAAACGAATGACTGCTTCTGAGAGTGAGTTGAAGCACTCAAGTGAGTTTCTAGCTCTGAATTTCTTCTCTCACCTGGTGAAATAGGTTCATTTGTGGAACTTCATGATGGAGCAATAAACTTACCTTCTGCAGTGCCAGTTCTGCATTAGAGTTGCAGCATTTGTACCAAATGGATTTTAAAACAGAGGCAAATGGTGTGACCCCAATTCCTGCTGCAATGCACACACTGACTTGGTAGTGGAAGACATCTGTGGTTGCAGATCCATATGGTCCATCTACGGCCAGTCTAAAGCAACAAGACATTTAATCAAGGAACAGCAACATATGAAATGAGAGAAAGGTTAAAATTTGGGCTACATATTTTCAAAACTGAACTTCTGTCAAAATAAAAGAGAAAAGACATGTCTAAGCTGGCAAACAAATTACCCATACAAACACATTTAATTTTCAGTGAGTGCCATTTAATAGCAAAGCAAATGTTTCTCCTAAAGTGAGAGAACAAAAGGACCCACGTGGGTTTAGGGCCTGGCCATCTATTTAAGCATGCAATTACAATTTTTTTGCTTTCTGAAATGTGATTAGTCATATAATTGCATGTCCAAATTTAGCTGTGGAATTTGCATATTTGATTATGAATTACTGAAAAGCATCCTGTTTTAGAGCTTTATTTTCTATACTGTATATATCAAAGAGGAACAGATTATATTAATCATTTTGAAAAGTTCTCTATATGTGTTAAAATGATAAAAGAGAAAGCAAGAAAGAGGTCATCATATGCAAGAAAATTACTGTTTTCTCAGCTCTTTCAAAAAAAACTGTTTCAGAAATACATTTTTGGCAATAATACTCTACTTACTATCTGACATAAAGGCAAAATGGGTAAGGAGAAGCACTTGTGTTACTACCTCCTATAATCAATGTTGCTGATGCTGAAGCATTCATTTTGGTCAAAACTAGAGATGAGGAAGATTATTAAATAATCAAATTCATTCCTCTAGCAACATGGAATGTAAACACACACAGTGCTTTGCAGTGATCTGTCCTGTGCTTATGTCTTTAAATAACGTAAGTACTCAGGGACTTGGTTTCACTAACACCTAGTTCTTAGGAAAAATTAGTTTTATCCTTTTTTCATTTTTTTTCTTCGTTTTTGCTCTTTAGTCCATTTATTCATCTTTAAAATTCAGCTTAAATGCTACAAACAAATATGTAAATATAGGAACAATGAAATTTTTAACAGCAAAAGAAAGGGCAATCACCAAGCAATGATACAAATATAGGGACATACATATCTGAAACCCTATTGTTGCTTTCTGAAAATACACTGAAGTCCTAGCAAATGCTTTCCCTTTCAGTTGTACTTGTCACTTTTATTTCAGTACTCCAAATGCTCTGTGAAACATGATAGCAATTGAAACAGCTACTCAGGGATAATTTTTGGAAATCTGGCCTCAGATATAAATAAAATACTATTTTCTTTTAATATGTATTGCTGTTCAGATTATTGCTAAGCCCTGTACTTTTTGAGCATACAAAACATCCTCTAAAATATTTTTAATTTAGGGTGCATATGTGTATTGGGTTTACATATTAAAGTGCCTAAGAACTGCTCTCAGGTGAGCTTCCTGTGTAGTTCAATGTAGGCTAGGGAGGAATTCTCATTATTGTTAGTAGACTGAGAAAAATTGATTGGAATGAATTTCAAGAGATTCTTTAATCTATCTCTGTGCTACAAGACAGAATCAATTGTTTCTGAGTTGTTCCTTACAGAGATTTCTCTTTTCAGTCTGCTCCTAAATCCTCAGATGACAAAGATTGCATCATTGGTTTGAATATCTTGCTCAGCCATATCTAGAAAGCTTAGCCTGATGCACAGACTTAGAGACATAAGGAGGAGAATTTGGTGAAACTGAGCTATACAATCCATTCATTTGATCTAAAGAGGGTGGAGGAAGGTAGGAAAATACTAAGTGACAAAAAAAATATTGCATTTGCCAAAGGAGGAGTAGATAAAAAGGGCTATAGGCTCTATGTAGCTATGTGGCTTGGACAGTCCGTGTTCTCTATGTTCATCTACACAGTTCCATCAGAAAGAAGCACTATACTTTTGGGGAACATAAGGAAAACATTTAGTTCTGCAAAAGTAACATTAATGGATTCTTGTAGCTTTATTAGAATTTAAAAATTTGCTGATCAGCATGATTGTGTAGTACTCCTGACTTTAAGAGAGGTTAGATATGGGGGCAATGGGCTAAACTAGCAATTAAGTGAGCCAAAATCCTGAAGACCCACAATATGGAACTCGATTATTTTCACAGGAATAGTCTATTCTATGGTCTTATCTCTCAGATTGGCCAGAAACCATAACTAACTGTCTTTGCTACCTGTATAAATGCATGTACATTTTATTTTAGTCTTCTTTTATTAATTAGAATATATCTGTTTTATTTTTAGAACCTTACCATATCATTCAGTTGCTACATGTCTTCTGTCTTCTGCTCAGTTTCTGCTATGTTATTTTTTAATATAGTCACCAATTTGGTGTTTATCTTTAGATACTGAAACCTCTGAAAAGACTTGGGTTTTTTGCTTTATTGCTACCTTAACTATTGAAATATTCTTTTTAATATATTGCAGGAAAGCAACTGAATCATGTCATTAGGCACCCTAAAAAGATTAAAAAGAAGAATCTTTATATATGACAGTGCTGTTAATTTCAATCATGCATTGTGGCCAGCAACATTTGATAGTATTTTTCTCATTCTTTATACTGGCTGTCAATCACTTTGGACCATTTTTTCTCCAGTTGTGCTGAAATGGCATACTTCTTATCCCAGTTGCCTTTAACAAAGGAATGACTTCCATTTCTAATTCTTATTAACTGATATAATACAGAGACTGGACTGGATTTTCTTCTCTGCCCCCAATTTCTATTATGCCTCTAGCTCAGTGATGTCTATAAGCTTTTCAGGAATATATTCTTTAGCATCCAAGTCCCATTAAATTATATAAATGTAGTTAAACATGTGCCTTTTGCTGTTCAGTTTTGCTAGAGCTCTCTCATCAAAAGCAACTTTCCAGGGGGAAAATAGTGCCTTCAGTCCCAGGCCCTGCACGTTCCACCAGAATTGAAATGGTGCTGTGGTGGGTGCTTTGCTGAAAATCTCCACTACATCTGGAAGAAGCTCCATGATTTGAATCTTTTATGTATAGAGCCAGATACTTAGCTGGTGTGGGTTGGCATGATTCCATTAACTTCAACGGAGCCCTACTGGCTTGCAATAATGATGCATCAAACCTTTACTTGGATTAAGAGGCCACAGATACACAATTTGAATGCCAATAACCTTCAGAACATGGAACAGGGTTTGGAAACTGGAGACAGAGTTGAGGAAGACTGCTGGAAGGAAGTGAGGCAGAAATTCCTGAAGTAACTGAGAGGGAAAAGGTGAAATTTTGGATAGTAGGTGATAGGTGCCATCAGAGCATAAGCATCCAGGCACAAAGCTAGCAGAGAGTTTCCACTGTCTTTTTAATCCAGTTCTTAAAAACAGATATCTTTAGTTGTAGATGTATATGTTTGAGATTTAGGTCATAGCAACAGTGATATAGATATAGATGGACATTAAGTCTTGGACTAGTCATCACACCTTCTTGACATCTGTTGGCCTAAATTCATGATTGTGTTTATTTACTTTTTATAACTTAATGGATTATTTATGGATCCAGAACTACTATCTAACACTGCATCAGAAAGAGCACACAGAAAATTAATTAAAGTTAAAATATTGACATTTATTTTAAAATGTAGAATTAATGTTTTAAAATGTATCGTTTGTTATTCAAACCTTGGTAACATCCACAATTCCTTGTAAGTTTTTTCCTCTGCTCCAAAGGCCTTGAAGAGGGCTGCAGTCCAGTCTCCAACGACCCGTATGTGAACACTGAAGAAGTCCTCCTCAGGAGCTGAGGTGAGGGTGAAAGGGTGCCACTCCAGCTGTGAGACAGATGGACACTGCAGAAAGATATATTGACCAGGTCCCATTTTAAAGCCACGTTTCTTCATATGAAGCTCAAGGACTCCAGAGGAATGTGTCACCACCTAAACAACAGAAAAGTAACTGTTTCCATTAGGTTATAGGTGACTTCTACTTGACTTCATCCACAAGTTAATTCAAATTGGGATACACAGAAATTTTTAAATGCCTTGTAGGTTATATCCTAAACTGCATGTTGCAGTGTTGTTGCTACTCAATAGTTTGAGAGCACAGTGCGTATTGTGGGACACCTTGCTTTGTGAGTATAGGAGGCAGAGGAAAGGCTGCAACAATGCAACGATCTGTCAGCTTTCTATCTTAACAGACCCTATGTAAAAATATTCTTTAATAGACTGGAATAGTTACCCAGTTTTGTTCTCATGTAACACAATTAACATGTATGGGATTATTGTTGGTTTAGCAAGAGGAAAAAAGCCCAGTGAGTTCAACTACAATATGCTTTTATTGAGAGGTAATCTCAGTTAATCAGCCAGTTTTATATATCACATGTAGTATAGTGAGATTCTCGGATCATAGTTACTCTGTGAAATCAGCAGCAAGACTTACCCGACAGGCTTTTCCCCTCACACAAGATTAGGCTGTTTCCGATCTCTGACTTGATATGGGTGGACTTGACTGCTTCAACAGCAGCATTCCCCATCCATTCTGCTGTGATTTAAATAGTTCCTTAGCATACAAAAATATCTACAACTGGGATAAATAATTCCACTGGTATTAATGAAGCTTTGACTATTTATGCTAACTGATAATATAACCCTTAATCTCTTTGGAATCCTCCAGATTTGAAAGTAAAAACCATGTCCTACTGCATTTGAGAGCATCTCTGGCATTTATTGCAGTGGAACATGATTTCAGAACATTAAGAAGAGAGGCCATTGTGCAGATGTATGTATTATGATACCATAAAGTCTGGTTAACATTAATCAACTTTGATTCTGTGTGGAGTATGCTCATGGGCTTGGTATTGGAACAAATGCCAAACTTAAGATCAATATTTGGCTGAAACCATGGTAATGATGGAAGAGCTGACAAAGCTAGGAATGAAAAATGCGGTCATAATATAGAGAAGTTTCCTATAAAAGATAAAAAAAGTCATTGATAAAGTTTCTTTTATTCAGACATGTAAGCTCTGTTACATACCTTAGTAATGACCACCTCCTGTTGGGATCTCCAAAATCTAACAATTCTTTCACAGATGTACAACACCATAGGACTTAAAACCCACTTCCAAGCCTGTAGAATGTTGAATATTAGAAAAAGAGCATTTACTTGAATGTCAACAAAAATATTTTGCATTTCTGGTTTAAATCAGCAGGTAGCCTAAAATGAAATTATTTGATTTCTCTTCTGTGATTTTTAGTTTGCCTTTTTCAAGAGAGTATTTCTGTTGCTACTGTGGCAGTTCTGGCTTACTCATGAAACAGACATATGGGGCTCCTTAACAGATGCACTCTAAAAGTGGTGCTAATATCTATCTTTATTCTGGCCAAGAACAGTCCTTTAAAATCTTTTTCTGTGAAAAGGCAAAAGGATTAAACTATTTAGATGTTAATATAGAAGTCATTGGACCTGAAGCCATATAGATGCATACATTTATACAGTATTACCCACAGCCTTACTATCTTTTTTGCTTTTCAAAATCTAAAACGTTTTGTAAGGGTCAGAGAAGAGTAAATCTTACTGTCAGCTGTGAGTTTTCTGATGCAGCATGAGAAAAGATTAAGTTTGAAATATTCAATTAGAGGGATTCCCATTTAATACATTATTCAACTTTATATCAATAAAGGTGTTTGTCTGATTGGGTACTAAGCTGGTCACACTTTAAGTATTGCAGATGATTGCTGGGCTTGTACTTCCTAATCATATATATATATATATATATAAAACATACTATAACAATCAAAAATACTTGCCTATTCAAGTATACTAGTTGATGTTCTCACTGAATTGCACTGATAGCTAAGATAAATAGATGTAATTGAATCGTTATTTTTTTTTTTTCTAGAAGAGATACTATTTTCTTTTTAGTTTGGTTAATTACACAGCTCATTCTAGTAATCTAAAGACTTCACAATCATGTGGCATTTAAAATCTCCAAAGAGTAGCTTGCTGAAACATTGACTTTGCTCCATCAGCTGAGTAACAGGGGTTATAAAGTCTATTTTATGAGAAGAAACTCATAGAATTCTGTGGCTTCCTTCGAAAGTGCTAAGAGGATGGAGTGGCAATTTTCCAAGGTTAAGTTTTGAAAATTAAATTCAAAAAATACATGATTTAATAATAGGAAGAAACCAGGATAAGCCAGAAGATTCTCAGTTAAAGCAGAAGCTCAACACATCCGTTGTCCCTAAATACTACAGGTGTCTCTGCACAGTGGGTAATCTCACATCTTGAATATATTTGCATATATCAAGCCACAGTGATGATGAGACCTGTTTTTCCTCCCTTCCGTTTGTGCTACCTGTAAATAAAAGCACGTGACAGGCATGTTAAGGTTGCAGGGTACCCTGTGTGAGAAATCATCTATTTTCAAATGTGCCATTGCTCCAGCACAATGGAACATTCAATCCAAAATATCTTTTGGCTGAGTGGGGACAACAGAACATCCACCAGGAGCGACAGGCTGCTAGGCAACACATCTCCTGGCCAGCTAAGCAGGGCACTGGTATTCTTGCCCAAGTGGTGTTTCATCCTGTAATAAAAGTGGACTGAGATGGGGCAGTGATGGCTCTGGAGAGGCTGTGAAGATAGAAATCTGGATACCCTGGTTCAAACAGAAGTATTTTATTGTCCTCAGCAGGATCCAGATCAGGCTCATAACTGCTGAAATATGGAGCAGGGGAGTAGATGTGGAATGACTGAGAGAGGGGCTCCACCATTGGAGTCTCCCCCTAGAGCAGTGGCCAGTAGGGCACGTGCTCCAGTGTCACCTCATGCAATCCCAGCTGTGCACCTTCCTGCTCAGTCACATCTAGCCCTGACAGGGCTATGCAAGCCTCACCTTGCTGTTTTAGTCTCTGAATGAATTTCTGCTATCTATCTGCAGTGTCTAGCAGGTATTACACCATAGCCCATTGCCCATCCAGCAAAGTGCTGTTCTTATAGGTGATCTATATGCCATATAGTATTATCACAATTCATTTAAAGTAATGTGACTTTGCAAGTATGGCCTTGGGTATGCAGGAAAATGTGGCAAAATTGGTTTAACACAGAAAAGTGGAGCTTCTCTCCAGTTAGTTTTATGATAATGAATGCCAAGGCATGCTGTTGGAAGCAAACTTGTGTCTGTATTCATGGTGCATAGCCATGTATTGATTTTTATGGCGACATTGTAGCTGAAATTTTTAGAAAGGCATTCATTTTCTCATTAATATGCAGGTTGGATAGTGGCTAACAATAGTTTAAGAAAAATCTATGTCAGCCAGTAAAAGAGCTACAAGACACTGAATGCTAATTTTTCTCCTTTAGTTTAGGATTTCCTTTGGTATGTTTTTTTCTTTTTGGAAGAAACAACAAAAACTTGCATATGAGCAAGCTACATCTTGAGCTGTAAATGTTAAATGTTTTTATTTGGATGCTAGACATCTGACATACTGTACAAGTCTGCTACTTAATTACCCCCTGTGGATTTGCAATCTTGTGACAGCAAAACCACCCTTCTGTGGGACATTTTTCCTGCCTTTTGCCTTTTGCTTTCATAATTCATTGTTTCAAATTCTCTCCTTTTTACCTAACTTAAGACATCAAGGCTGGACGATATGAAGCATGTGCCCCAAAGCAAGGACATAATTTTATTTCCAACTTATTGTCCCCTGGTATTTAGACTATCCATATTAAAGAACTATTAGTTAAAATAATAATATTAATTTGCATCTCTAGCCTTACTGTTACATTTTATTTTCTGTACCTTGTAGGATTTTCACTTGGAAACTTTGTTCATGCAGTGAACACATCAAGGATATTGGTGATACTGAATTCTTAAAAAGGAATGTACACAACAGATTTAGAGTACAATTCTGAAATCCATACCTTTCAAAGGGAATGTTGCCTAACTAAAGCATCTTCCAGAAATAAAAATTATTATTAATGACACCAAAATTTTATATATCACTGTTCATCTTTACCTGTCTATACTGATTATAGAGGAGATCAGGATCACTATCTTAATGCACAAGAGGAAGTCATGGAAAAGAAATGTGAAAATACTCCCTAAAGATGAACTAAGTGCCAGTCACTAGCGTACGCTCCAGCCCCCTACTACTTAAGGTGTTTGACCTCCTAATGAAGGACATAAAATTAATAACAGAAGACAGACATCAATCTTACCGCAGGTTTGTTACCAGAAAACTGTGGCAAAGGGCACTGAGTGGCATTCTCCCATTCCCAGTAGTGATCCTTACAGTAAGTGACATTGTGGAGCAGCAAACTCTGAGGTGTCTGACTTCGGACAAGCTGACTTAAAACAGAAATGTTCATCAGTGATATGCTTCTTTGCAAGGTTGCTGTTCATCTATAGGTATTTCACTAGTAGTCAAATGCAGATTTGGAGATAACTGAAAGTTCAAGAACTGGCCATTTCAACCCTGTTCTGCTCTCTTGTTCAAATTACCTTTCCTTTAACTTTGCCATGACCTTTTGACTAAATGCAAAAAGTGTGTTGTAGTACTGGGATATATCAGTGCAGCTGAAATGTGGAGAGTCCTTTCATGGAAAACATATATTTTGTTTTGAAAAAAAAAAATTAATAGTGACAAACCTCTTTGCTGCTTTCTAAATGCATTTTTAAAAGCTGCAAATAAAGCTGGAGGATCATAATTAGATGTATACTCTCTAAACATATTAAATTCTAGCTTCTTTACTTAAGAATGTTAATGATGTGAATTTTCCCAAACATACCAATCCTGACTGTTCAGTTTAAATGGATTTCAGCTGCTGTTGATTACAGGTAGAGACAGAAGATTTTTATGGGGAAACCCATTTATTTCATTTTGTTTCCCTGAATTTTCCCTTCCATATTTACTTTGGCTCTACCACATTAGATTATCGTGCCCACTAGCCTGACAAGGAGATATAAGGTGCTACCTTTTTCTACTTGGCAATGTCATTGGCTGCCACCAGCTCAGACAGAAAGACAGAAAAGGAGATAGGCTCACATGAGCTTTATCCAGTCTCCTGGGAAGGAGAGGGAAGTCAATGAAACCTTGGGGTTTAGGTTCCTTTTCATAAATGGGGTAGTGGCAGGGATGTGCTGGGGCAGCAGGGAGCTGCTCTGTTGCAATGCACTCCCAGCCAGGAGCAAGAAGTGTGCTCATGGAATGCTATTGATAGGGCTGTTAAAAAAGCATTGCCTTTTTGTGGAAGTCTCTTACTGAGGAGTATTGATCAGCAGGCTAGGCAGAGGGAGCTTACAAAGCTAAATGTTTAAAGAGTTCACTATATTTGCTTAAAATTGGATTCAAAGATTTGCCAGAGAGAGGGGGGGGGACCATTTTAATCAGGCCAGGATACAGTTTAAAGCATTTGTTTGCAGCTGTGCCACTGAAACTTGGCACTAATTAATTGGGCCAATTTCAGGAACATTCAGAGCCAAACTGAATGCGGCAGGTCTCAAACTGCAAGGAAAGAAAGCAAAACATTGTACCAGCCTATTCCCTGCCCTGTGGTGATGCCATGTACCTCCAGAGAATAGGCACACACACACACTGCTGTGGGCTAGGAGGTTCCTCTGTGCCACATTAGTGGTCTCTATGTACTTCAGTAATGGGCAATACCATCTGAATGCTTTATGAAGCAGTCATTAAAGCTGTGTTATGGTAACACCAAGTGACTCTATCCTTTGATCAGAAAAGCTTTACTACAGCTTGAGGCCATGTGTACGCTAGACAGTCAGCAGGAAAAGGTCTATGGAGCAAAGCAGTCTCTGTTGAGGGCCTCATACTGAACATGTTTGAGGACTACCTAGGGCCTGGGACTGGGTCTGGTTTGGTCCTGTGAACGAATCACTTGTTAGTGTGTGGTACACAGAGATGTGTTCCTCTCAGATTAGTTTCACCCAAAACATTCTGTTATGCAGTTCAGGGATTGTGCCGTGGAATGAGCCAAACCTAGGAGATGAGGAGAACCATGAGATTTACCTCAAAACTGCATTCCCTGTCTGAATTAAAATGCAAAGACATGAGAAAAGAAAATGAGGGAAAGCACAGAAGGGAGAAGCAGCAGAAGATCAGTGAAGCTGGAAACAGAAGATGGAAATGTTTTCAGCACTAGGAACCTTCTTGCTCTCGCTCTACATTGACAGGGGATTTATCAGTAGTCACTGAACTTCTCAGGGAGGCTCCCAAGACTCCGCTATCTGTCAGTGTAAGAACCAAAACCCTATACCAAAAGGACAGACCTTCCTTTTGTGCTGAGGTACAGGCACAGTCAGTGACCTGGCTAGTTATAATCTTGAGGTTTTTGTTACTGTAATAATTTAAACCTGTATCATAATATAGTGCCTACTGCTACTGCACAGTACTTCTCTGTGGTGAGGAAATTTGTGGTTCTTTTCCCTACAGAGGATATCAAAACCACTTTATAGAAATGGATGTAGAGGATAATGGGCACAGAGACATCTACCATAGGTAGCTGACATGCTGAGAGCTTGTCAGACTTGTAAAACTCTCTTGCAAAACGCCTTGCAAGAGCTATGAGCATAAGGTCTTTCTCTTATTGATTTGAATCCACAAAGGTTTAATTCCTAATCTGTAATGACCCCAGTTGCCAGCAATGAAAGTTCATTCAAACTGATGCATTGATGAAGTGCAGGTTGTAAAATGGTAGAAGAGTGGTTGTATTTCAAAATACTTCCATTTTGCAATCTATCTCCAAGCAATGATCCCAGCACTCTGTTAACAGAAAAACACAGTATTATAGATTCGAATCGTGTTTCACCTCAAACTGTGTACATATACCACAGACACTTACCCCATACCATGGACTATTAAACCAATGAAGAAAACCACAAAGAGGTGATGGGTATACCAGAACACCTCATAGCATGACCTTCTGATGAGCTCAGTGGATGATGTCATGATCAAAATTAAAGCCACAGTTATCACAACTCCAGTTATTCCAGCTATGGTAGTTAGTACCTCTCCTGTTGTGTTCTAGAATAATAAGAATTCATTATTAGTAGTAGTATTAGTATTAGTAGTTATTGTTGTCATAATTGTAATTATTATTACTTCTTACTTTGTTACTATTGTTACTGTCACTGCTGTTACATATGAAGCCAAAATCCATCTTCAGCATTGGAACAAAACCAGAGCAACGCATAGAGGCAAAGTAAACCTCTGTTTTACCGCAGAAGAGCATGGAAAATCATCTCTCTGCTCTACGTCCACTCAGGCTTATTCCAAACAGATGTGTAAATATTTGCTGCCACTTATTTGTTTCAAGAATTGAAAGGAGGAAATTTGACAGTCTCATTAGTTTCATCTTGTATATTTTGCTTCTGTAAAAATGTCTCAGAAATAAAGGAAAATTATTAGAGAAATACGATTAAATCTAGAGATGTAATAAACAAAAGAGCACTAGAAACTAGATTATTCATGTGAGGGTTATAAAGTGAGAAGCTAAGACATCTGCAACCATAAAATTTTGGGACTTTTTTGTGCTTATTTTACTTCAAAGTTCAAGGCTTTTTAGCAGCCTTGAAACGGTGTATAAAAATGGCATGCTTTCGTTTACCTAAACAGCATATCACTTTTACCTGTTCCTTACATTTACCTGGAGATACATTGAATAATACTAGGGATTATTTATAAAAAGGCATACTTGTATTTACAATTTTATGCTTGTCAGTGATGAAACATTAATATGCTGGGCCAGAACAAGTTCCTCCTCCTTCATGACTCACAGACATCAGGACAGGTCTGTTACATCTGTCTAAACCCACCATAACAGACTGAAGTGAGAATGAAGATGCATTTTGAACACAACAGTCAGATGCTGATCTCAGTTATAAAGTGCAAATCATGAAGAGCAGCAGTAAAAATCTCACACGCAAGATGAGGCTGGAGCTAAATATGCCATCAGAGTGTAAATGAAGTCCCCATTTGGCCTTCAAAGCATATATATCTTTTTTGCTGGTCCTGATGCACAGGAATGAAGGAGCTCAGCATGCCTGAGTTGGTTCTACAGCTTAATACACTAGGAGAAAAAAACCCCTATATTGTACTGGTAAAGTGCACTCATTTCATATGGAAATCCTAGAGGTGATAAAATTCCACAATGCCATTTTTACAGTCAGTTTTTACAGTAAAATCATTCTTTCAAATGTTCACACTTGACAGCACACAGTACATTTTCAAATTGGTGCCTGTGAAGAGTGTGTTCAGGTCCTATTACATATTAACAGGATTGATCTAGATGATATTTTGAACATTTCCACGACAGTGGATAGTTTGAATGTTGAGATGAAACAAGGAAAAATGTCAAAGATACTTAGTACATTGTTACTACAGGGGTAGAATGACACTGAAAAAAAAGTCTGAATTGTTGCTCTCAGAACTTTCTTCTCCAAATTTAGAGGCACTCTTTCATTTGCTTTTCTTCATAATTTACTAATTCTGAGTGTAGCTACTGAGACACAAGTAAGTGATAAAAGAAATACAAACGTTAGAGGTTAGAGTAAAACCTAGGCTGTAAACTGGAAGGTAATTGTGGGACATATTACCATGAGAAATCTAGGAAAGGATCTCAAAAAATGCTAGCCTTGCTTCTCAAGGGTTTTTAGAATCTTAATGCTAATTAGAGGCCTACTTCACAATTATATCACCATGGGAAGACTTAGCAGAGAAAAAAAACATATTGAAAGATGGTCAGTTCCCATCCAGAGTTGTCAGCTTTTTTCTGTTCCTAGGGAACCTTTCAAATGCACAAGGTGAGAGTGAGCACTGAGTGTACCGAAAGACCATGCAGCTGATTCTTTAGCTTGCTGTCCTTTTTTGGAACCGTTTTCCAAGGGGCAATGGTTTTAAATTGGAGATGAGTAGATTTGGACTTCATATTAGGAAGAAGTTCCTCACCACATGGGTGGTGGAATACTGGAACAGGTTACCCAGGGAGCTGGTTGAGGCCCCATCCCTGGAGGCATTCAAGGTGAGGCTTGGCAGGGGTCTGGGCAACCTGATCTATTTGGGGATGTCCCTGCCCACTGCAGGGGGTTTGAACTAGATGACCTCCAGAGGTCCCTTCCAACCCAAATGATTCTATGATTCTATGATAATGCCTTGTAGCTGAAAAATACTGTTGAATCCTACTGATGGTTGTCCAGCCATCATCCCACTTTGTTTCTTGTTTCAGTGGAGCACACCACTGATCAAAAGAGCCCTCCAGTCCATTGTGTTCAAGCAGTCTTTACTGCATGCTGGCTATGTGGGAATTTTCTAAAGAGTAGAAACAATATGTGTGGGATTCTCATCAGGGCCATCTCAACCCTTCAATATGTAACAGTATACAGCCTTACACACAAGCAAACATGTCGCATAAATGTGATATATTTGTAAAGGAATAAGGAAAAAAGCTGATTGACTTTTGCATGTTTTACATGCAAGCTCTGCAGAAAAGTCCTGGTTTTCTTACGCTATGAGTACCATAAGGAAGAGCTTATAATGCTGTTTTGAGAAAGCCAAGAAGTGCACAGGACACACAGTCACTTTTTTCCTCAAAGCAAGCAGAATCATTTATTTGCAGGGATGATGTGCCCATAGTCATGTTTGGCTCTGAAGAGCAGACAGTGGCACTAGTTTCCTTCTGTACTGCTTCCTGTATGCATCGAGCCTCACCTCTGGGCAGTTTTGCATGTGCTTCTCTTCACTCAGCACGTAAAAAGGCAGAACCAGCTCCCAGATTGGGAAGATACTGCACAATCACAGGGAGAGAAAAGAGAAACTGTAGAAGAAATATTGTTAAGTATTATTGCTGTTTGGGGTTTTTTTGTTAGATTTGTTTTGTGGGTTTTTTTGTTGTTTTGGTTTTGTGTGTGGTTTGTTTTGTTTTTGTTTTTTTTTCTTTCTGGAAAGATATTTCATTTGTTCCATGTGCTGAGAGTTTAGCCTAATTTTTTTTTTTTGTATTCTTTGCAGGTTCCTTTCATTGTCTACTATTCACAACATTCCTTATCCCCAATCCCTACCCCTAGCTATCTCCTGACAAACTAATTAAAATACTGTAGACATTTCTTTGAGCTTAGTAACCTGAAAATTGCAGCTCTGAGTAACTGTTCTCAGCTGAAATTGAGGTTAACCTTTGGCAGCACCTTCTTGCTCTGGTTAAAAAGCTTTGAAATACAGTTTCACCAACAATAGAATCCACAGCAGAAAACTTTCTAGATGAGGAAAACAAAAAAGTAACAGCTTACTGTTTCATAGGTCCTGATTGGGTTCAAGTAGCTTTCATTCTGGCTCTTGCCAAGGCCGGAAAGTTTATACCGTAACTCCCCAGCTTCCTTTGACTGGCTGATATGATACCGCTCAATGTTGATCAAGTGGGCAACAATATGGATTGCTGCATGAGAGAAATCATAGAATTGTCATGGTTGGAAAAAACCTCTGAGATCATCAAGTCCAACTGTTAACCAACACTATGATGCTCACCACTAAACTATGTCCCCTAGTACCACATCTACATGCTTTCTGAGCTCTTCCTGGGTAGTCTGTTCCAGTGCTTGATAAAGCCCTCAGTGAAAAAATGTTTCCTGATATCTAATCTGAACCTCTCCTGACACAACTTGAATCCATTTCCTCTTGTCCAATCACTTGTTACTTGGGAGGAGAAAGAATGGGAGAAAGAGTGATGTGAAATTACAGGCACACTTGTACGTGTCCATAGTACAAGAAGGAACTTCATTAAGCACACTATGAACTATTTGAAAAGCTTGGATGTAAATTGAGAGCTCTGCATAGTTAAGTTGACAACAAAAGGAAAAATTTATCAAATACAAGTCTGATATGAAGCAACTGCTTCACATTGGAGAGGAGAGAAATAGCACCAGGGTCACATCCCATGTTTACAGTCAAGTGCCCTGCAGTCTTCAGTGTCAGCAAAGGAGAACTTACTGAGAGATGATATAAAGGCATTTGTCTCTGGTTTTAAATTGTTCAGAATGAGGTAAACTAATAAAAATCCCTATTTTTTACTACACTTTACTACAGTAAATTACTACAGTAGGATGTGGCGTGGTCTAATGTTCCTGAGCAGGGCACTAACTTGTCTGGTTTATATGCATATGGTAAAGCTATTAGGATATACTATTTCTATTTTTTATTATTAGATTCCTGTTATCATCTTTCCTTCAGTGTTTATCTGTTTTTGACTCCAATCATTTAAAAAACCTTTCTATAAAGCAGTAATTGTAGTAAACCAAATATTATCTGCTTTCCTGAACAATATTATCTCAAAAGAAGAAACTTTTCCTTTTTTTCTTCATTTTTTTCTTCTGTCTTTCTCTTTCTTCTTTCTTTTTTTAAATTGTAACTATTTACACAGAAGTGATGTTTTACTGTGCTAGTCACTATGTAATCATAGATGAAAATGCAGGATTCACTGCATAAGGACTTCAGTATTGTTAGGTCTTTTAGGTACCTATCCACTTAGTATGATCCCTCACTGAGCTCCCTCATGTTGGAGTCCATCTTCTCTGCAGTGCCTGGGCAGAGCTGTGGGCATGCGAATATGAGTTAAGGTAGCATGGTGGCCATGGAAGTGCTTTAAGCAGCCTGTGCAAGAGGGTAGATGATTGTACTCTTCCCCCAACAGTATGTTAACACATGTGTCTGGGCTGGAAAGAGGTTGTTTTCACTCTGTTCTTCTGAGATGATGCTTCAAGAATAGCACGTGTATTGCGTTTGGTTAACTGTCAGGTTTTACTTCATTCAAAACATTATGTTAGCTTAGAGAGTCTTCTCTGCCACTCCCTAACACCTGCTTCATCTCATTACCCCATGCTTAGCTTAGATACTCACTGGAAGATGAAAGAACTATTTTAAAATCCTTGTAACATTAAATTTAAAGTAGAGCTTTAAACTGAATCACGTCCTAGTCACTGGGCTGACTGGATATTCTCTTTTGAGCTATCTTCTGATTAAACCCTTTAAAAAAAAATCAAATATTTATTGACACAGGCATCCTAAATGAATATCCTGAGCACCCAAACTGCAAAATCAAGCTCCCATTTTTTCTGAATCTTTGGCCCGATGAAAAATAAATTATTTATACAAGCTGGAATAGCTTCAGCAGAATGGAGACTGAATCCAAATGGGTATGAACCGCAGAGAGATAAAATGAGCCTGGAAATTAGAAGACAGATTCAAGCCATCAAAGGAATGAGACTCTAAAATAACCTTTCAATAAATGGGATAATGGGATCATGCAATCTAAGCAGCTTTCAGCTGAAGGTTGGTCATTTTAAGAAATAGCATATATGACGTGACTGTGAGCATTTGAGGGTATAGGGCTCAGTGACCCGATATGTCCTGCCCATGTTGTTATGGATTAGGTGCTGCATGTGAAACAAGCTGGCCAGCTTCAGGTGGGAGATGGTCCCCAGAGCCTGTGTGTGTGAGAGGGTGTTCCCAGCAGCTCAACAGTGCTGGAAGGCTGCATAAGGCAACAAGCAGTGAGCAAGATGTGTGGAGTCAGACTGTCAAAACTCAAAAGCCTAAGAGGCTCTGAGCTGCAGGGTTTAGGTGACAGCTGTGTGGGGGCTGTGACAATCTGTTCCTCAGCATACAACTGATGTATACGCAGTATATAAACACTGTTCATGTATTTAAGTGTAACAGCACTTTTAAGTGCCGAGTGGGAAGGCGAGGGAGCTGTTCCTACAAGGGGCTCCTTTCAGAACAGATGTTTTGGCCTGGTACGGTTGTTATCAGATCCAGCTGGAAGAGAACCAAGTCATTGCTTGATGAGGACCTGATTTCTCTGACATCTGAAAGAGCTCTCATGGAAGACCGGAGTGCAGGGTAACAGAACACTGTCTGCGGTAGGTTGCGAAGTTACATGCTGCATGTAGGCTGATACTGGACTAAGGGAAAGAGGAAAGAAAATCTTCAAAGGATGCAAAGCCCTGACAATGAATCTCTGAGTAAATTTCTACTGAAGTTATATCTTGGCATCTGCTAGTGATTACTGGTAAAACAGTAATGGTACTGGGGCCTCTTGTCCTCTATACCTGGAGGATGTTCTTTTTAATTCTATTAAGATGCAATAGTCACCACAGCCTTAGGACCAGGTGAGTTCCATATAGCATCATACAGTCATAGCATCCTAGAGTAATCCATAGCATTGTTTTGCCAAGGATTCCCTGTACAATATAATCTGTAGGCTTTTCAACTGTCCTTGCTCACTTAAAATAGCAGCATTGGCTAGATTTGGTGGTTTTGAATCTGCATTCAGAGCATAACAAGCTTCTCTTTCACCTTCAAAACACATAGTTTTTTTAAAAAGTGATACTGTGGATTGTGAAATCTTCATGTGAAATGATGACATTTCTGTTGTTTAAAAGGCTATAAAATCTTGTGCTTTCCTCAAAGTGCAGGACTGTACAAGATTTGTACAAGTTCTAGTCTTGTCAGCAGTGACAGGAGAGCTAGTGCTATCTGGTATATGCCAAGTGTTAGTATGAAATTAGGTGGTAGTTTACTCCAGAGAGAGGTCCACATTTCCTAACAGAGTAGAATCATAGAATCATAGAACAGTTACAGCTGGAAGAGACCTTGAAGATCATCAAGTCCAGCCTTTGTCCCAGCCCTATCAACTTGCTAAATGATGCCCCCCAACATAACATCTACCCGTCTCTTAAACACCTCCAGGGATGGTGACTCAACCACCTCCCTGGGCAGCCTGTTCTGATGGCTGACAACCCTTTCAGTAAAGAAATTCCTCCTAATGTCTAGCCTGAACCTCCCCTGGCACAATTTCCATCCATTTCCCCTTGTCCTATCACTCTCCACCAGGGAGAACAGACCAGTTCCTGCATTTCTACAACCTCCCTTCAGGTAGTTACAGAGAGCGATGAGGTCTCCCCTCNCCAAATCATTGATGAAGATGTTAAACAGGAATGGCCCCAGTACTGAGCCTTGTGGGACCCCACTCATGACTGGCTGCCAACTGGACTTAACTCCGTTGTTCACACCTCTTTGGACTCGGCCATCTATCCAGTTTTTAACCCAACGAAGAGTATGCCCATCCAAGCCAAGAGCAGTTAATTTCTTTAGGAGAATGCTGTGGGCAAGTATTTGCAAGTATTTGCAATCCTGAACAGAAAAAAATCTGTGAGTTAAGTAGGGAAGTTATCTTGGGAAGTTATCTTCCCAAGAAGATCTCAAGCCTAAGGTTTAATAAATGGTAATCACATTGCAGCTTTTCCCTGGAAGAGAAGATCCACTTTCTGAAACTTACTCTGGTGCGACCTTTCTTCAGGTTATTAAAGGACACCATTTTG
Organism: Bucco capensis; assembly: GCA_013396975.1. Classification (NCBI taxonomy): domain Eukaryota; kingdom Metazoa; phylum Chordata; class Aves; order Piciformes; family Bucconidae; genus Bucco; species Bucco capensis. Next base: position 298,215 of record VWZO01015149.1, read on the forward strand.
TCCATCTGTATGTTGTTCTCCTTTACTGTGTTACTGTCAGTGGGAGCATCATCATACAGTCTTCTCTGGGATTTACCATATCTTCCTTTTTAAGTGACATTCCTTCAAACTTTCATCTAACAGAAGAGGATTTTAGAAGTGTAGAAGACTCCCAAAATGAACAGGACAGAAGTTTTTTGCATACCATTCTGTGGTAGCTGTTAATGTACAGAGTATAATGATACACTGGAAAATATTAACATTCAGACTAATGATGTACTGAATATGTTGGTTTACCTGAGTCTCCCATGATCTTAAATATTGCCTAGAGTGTTATTAGATTAATACTTCCATTGATTTTTCATGTGCTGCTAGGGAAAAAAGATGCAATCTAAAAGTGAATTATAGTTGGATGGTAAGAGTAATGTAAAGATCTAATTCCATTTTCAGTGTGGTTCATTTACTGTACAATAGTTGTAGCAGGATAAAATGTCTGGCACTGGATACATTGCCATTAGCTAAAATATTTTACATCCCTCAAGTGCATTTTCTGAAAGTCCTTTGCATTTACAGAGAATTTACTAAGCAATTTAAAAAGTAATATGCAGATTTCTGAAATCTGAGCTTGCAACTTTTGGAGGTTTTTTCCCTGCATCACTTTCTTTTTTTTTTTACCATGAAGGTAAAGTTTAAGGTACCACATGTCATGATTTTTAGTTCAGATTTTTCATCATTCTGCATGACCAAACACAAAGTACAGAATAAATCATGCAATCTTTTAAACAAAGTTGTTTTTTCTAACTGTACATGAAGACTGACAGATTTTGACTGTTGTTTTTAACAACATCTGGAACCTCTAAAGCACTTAACATGCATTAATTTATATTTGACCCTGAGATGCTCTGTCTAGTCCACCTCTGAGGTCAAATAAAAGATTTTATTGGAAGGAGGAAGAGAGGAAAAGAGTTACTATTAGAGCGTGGTGTTTGCTGTACATATTCTTAAATACAAAGAGATGTAATTAAATTATCTTGAAAGTCTGCTCAATTTAGCTAGTCTTATTCAGCCAATTGTGCTTTCAGTGAAGCATGCACAACTCTCATTGAACTAAACAGAAATTGCATGTGTTTATCTGAGGACAAGATTTCACTTTCTCTTTTTCTGCATGCCTGTACAGGATGATAATCAGATCTGTGCTTGTTGATAGCAGTTAAATGTTTTGGTTAACCAACCCATCACGACAAAATCAAAGGGTCATATCCTGACCTTTCTGCCCACAGCAAAGAGAATATCTTTGCAAGCAACTAACCCAAGTGCAGGGCATTCTGTCCCCAGCCAAGCCTGATTTCTTTAGGTACCCTCTGCTTTGTACCTTTTCTAGTTACACAGGACCCTTAATTCAGCTTCATGATGTTTTGGTGGACTAAAAAGGAGCAGGCAATGTAAAAATTACAGCAATGCTGACCACTCATATACTTGCATTGGATTATTTGTTTTAAATGGTTGTAAACTTTAAAGAAGAATATGACAGACTGTTTTTATCCTAGCTAGAAACTTATATTCTTTAATTTAATATAGTTCCCTTCCTATTACTTGTACAAAGGCTAGGTTTAAACAATCTGACTGAGAAAAAAAGGTGCAGTTTAATAGAAAGTTGATCTTTTGTAATTTTGGGAAGTTCAGCTAAACACCTTCTGAAGATTAGCATCTCCTTCCCTGAAAACTTACACAAAAAATGTGACTCAGACCATCAAACCCCTTCACATAGGCACCACTACCAAAATGTGGTTGAAAATGGAAAGTTTCTAGTGTCTTTGGCCATAAATATTTCGTTGATTGTCAGAAGCCAAACACACTTGGCATCACTATACTTTTGTCTGCATTTTGTATGCTTTTTAAAGAAAATTACACTGTTGTCAGGCACAGTCTGAAAATCACTTGGGGTCTCCTGTGGCCCCTGGTGCAATAACTGTGCCGACAGCAGAGGGAGCATTAAACTCATTGCCCACGGTAAAGTGTGGGCCCATGTTCCTATAATCCTTATATGGGTAGGATGTGCTCATTAGCCTTCTGGCAGTCATCCTAGGAGAAGGACAACTCTGATTCCAAACCCGGGCAGATGGAGCTCGTTTAGCCCTGTAAGGCCTTCCATCTAAGAGAAGGACACTCTAATAAAACCTACATCCTAAGGACTTGGCTGCCAGTGTCCAAGCTTGCTAGGCCCTGGCAGATGAACCTTAGGACTAAGGGTGGGTCCAGCTCTGTGCATGCTGTGTCTCACCTAAAAAAAAATGCACTGCGCAGGCTCGAGGGTGCTTGTAAAAGGCGCTGATGGAGAGTGTGGATGGAGCCCTCCCTGGATCTTCATTCACAAAGCTTAGCCATAAAATACACTGTTGTAATTTTGAGGAGCAAGTACCACCATTTCAAACAGCTTAACTACAAAGAACCTCACTGGCCTTCCCCTACTTTCCCTTGATTGCTTAAGCTTGATTAGTATCATAATTAAAAAACTGCTGGAGAGAAATATATATATATCCTTTCTGCAAACACCAAAACAACATGAGAAGGAGTTTGTTCTTCAAAATATGCACCGTATGTCAAAGAAAAATAAATAAATAGATAAATAAATATAGACATCCCCCCAACACTCCCCACTTCAGAAAACATATCAATGCACTTTCTAAGGAGGGTAAAAACAATACCATAAGGGGGAGGAGCTGTAAAAAGCATTATTTACTATCTCTTGTAGATATCTTTAGGTTTCAGGCAACTGCCTCTTAACTGAAAAGTCCCTTCTGCATTAGAAAGCACAGAATGATTTGCACTGATTAGACTGAGGGCGCATGAAACTATGATTTTATTCTAGCGGAGTTACGAGTCTGTAAGAAAGATTTATTAGGGGGTGACTAACTCCCAGACAGCTCTTATCACAGAAAGGCATGCAGAACACAGGAAGCCAAACTAAGCAGAATTCCCTTTACTGAATTTTCAATGATGCCTCTGATTATAGATAGCATTGTTTACTCTCTATCTTTCCTCCAACTTCCCTCTTCTACTAGTCTCTAATTATATCCCTTTATGACCTGACCAATTAAAGCCTGCTCTTGAATTTGTATTAGAGCTGATGAAAAATTAAAGGTACAGATGTACTTTTTCCAAGGCCACATGCACCTCAGCTGAGCCGACTGCCTGTTAGAAGCCAGACAATACTAATGTCTCACTGACTATTTTTAGCATGCTATTAAATAAATATGCTGGAATAACACCACCTGGCAAGCTTAGATGAATACATGTTACTTGAATAATAAAGGAGTCTACAATTTTGTATTGTGAGGCTAAGCTTACTGATGTGATCTGAAAATTGGTTGAACTTCTTGCTGCCACATTTAGGCTATTGATCATATAGGGGAGAACATTCATTTAACTAAGAATTACCAAATTGCAATAGACTAATAGGAGTTGACTACGCTTTTGTGTTGCAAAAGGCAATATAGGTAGTATTTGGATAAATAATGTGTCAGGAAATAATGTGAGAGGAAAATGACATCTATTTACACACCATTTTAACACTGTTAGATTTTGTAAAAAGAGACTCAATATACTTGTGGGTACCTCTTTACCCTGCAGCATTGCTTTTCTGTTACAGTAAGTGCTAGTAGACTGTAATTTTTTATTAATTTGAGATTTAATTTCGGGCAACTGAGTTCCTGGCCATTCTTTACCCAAGTCTGACTACATGGTGATGTAGTGTTTTCCCAAATATGATCATTGTTTCTTACTTGTCCATTAGGGAAGCATGAGTTCATAAGTTGTCATTTTTTGTTCATTAGACTTTTCTGTGTTTTGTTTTCTTCCTCAAATATCTCATCAACTATTTGTCCATTTTATATTCTGGAAAAAAATCAACCCAAAAAACCAAGCCAAACCCTCATTTTGTCTCTCTTGAGTGATAGAATTAAATAATGGTGCTTTCTGTGATTTCACATCAGCTCCTGTGTCTATTTCCTTGGAATTACTGAAGCCATAATGTAATCACTTTTCTGATAAGACTCACACTTCCCAAACTGTCCAGCTTAATGCACTAGCAAACATATTAATGTAAAAACCAAAAACATGAAAGGTTTGACTGTGCAGTTTTGCTTTCTTTTTGGAGCATGACAAATTATACACAGAGTAGAAGTTGGTTAATTTACATTCCTTGGTTGATTTGTTAATTAAAGAAGCAATGTTGCATTCTGTAGGAATCTGCTTTATGCTGAAACTGAACTCTGATAAATGAATGGACATGACAGATAAGTAAATCATCATAATACACTCGAAGATGCACATTCTCATCTCCCAGCCTTCCCCTCTGAATTCTTTAACACTGCATACAAAGGACAGATTTGACCTATTGATTCCTGACAGCAGTCCTGACTTCATATTCATGTTTCAATGCATGGGGATATTAACAGCCTATATATGCAGCAGCAGCTCCCTCATGTAGACTGGAAAAAATATTGTGACAATGATCCACCCTAGCAGCCTGGGGCTAGAACTGTTACCCTAAAATGTCTTATGCTTGCAAATGACACTGATCAACTCCTGTGTCTCCTTCACATTTTCTAGGATAACTATCAGCCTCAGATACCACTCCATCTCTATGTACTTATGTCCTTCTTCATATTGCCTTTTGTTCTTCCTTCTTTTCACATCCCTGTTTCCCATGCTGTCCTCTGAATTCCTACAAGCTTCACTCTTCTTCGAGTCTTTTAATGACTTGGGGAACTGGAAGGTGCCATGTGCTCCTTCTAGCCAGGTGAACGAACACCTATAGCTCAGTAAGTCACTAGGACCAGCAGACCAGTTAACTTTTGATCTCAAGATGCTGTTTTTCCCTCAAGGGGGTCAATAGTTCCTGTAGCCATCACCTAGTTTTTAAAAAAAATACTTAGGAATTTAAAATTTTTGAAACAGCTACTTGTTTAAAATTTGGATTAAATTAATTACCTGGGTGAAAAATTATTGTAGAAGATGTAGTGGTGGACAGATAAGTGGTGTGACTCCTAAGCACCATTTCCTTAGGAAATCAGACTGCAATGCTATGCCATCTCCCTAAACATCTACTTCTGAGGATTTAATGAAAGTTATTTATACTAAATGTTAAGAGCACACAAGTGGGTCACATTAACTAAATGGCAACTAGTAGTTACTCTTGAGGTTGAAAATTTATTGATGTAATAGTCAAACTTTTCTCAGGCAAAAAAGTTTACAAATCAGGTGGGACTCCTACACCTATTTAAATCTTCAGTCACCAAATTGCACTAAAATAGCACATCTCAGAGTTGATGGGGATTACAGCATTAGGCAGAATCACTGTGAAATTCAAAGCGTTTCAAAGGCAAAGAAGAAAAAAAATCTTACTTGCATTTACTGCTATTCCATAGGCAACCATCTTGTGAAATGTGATGTTTTTGTCAAGCTGTCTTCTCAGTGCTCCTCCACAGCACTTGGTGAAAAAACAGACCTTGTTTTATATCAGTCCTATTACTATTTACAACTCACATTTTGAAGAGGAAAAGAGAGGAGTTCAGCACATTTGAAAATGAATTGTTGAAGGAATTCAGTGGAAGTTTTGGGTTAGCATGAAATTGGCGCTCAAGTAAATGTTTCCGACACAGCGACACTCCAGGATTTCTTAAGCCATTAAACCTATGTAGTGGCCCAAAACTAGGTTTGATAAAACTCTGTTACATTTAGTCGTGATTTGTGAGTGGTTTATCTGGGCTGGTGATTAACTGATTTGCCAGTATGAGGACACCAGTCTGGGCCACCACTGCTTTTCAGGCTCAGGTTTAGCTGCATGAAGACAGCTGAACTGCTGGCAAAGCCAGCTTGCCATGAAAGCATTTTTGCATACCCCAGGAGGGTGAGGCTGTCTAGACCTCAGGTGGTTGCACACTTAAGTGTTACTGAGCCATCTTCCCATTACTGGAAATGCTCAACAGTGGTGTGCTGACGGCCAGCTGGGTGCCTCTGTGCAGAGCCAGCCCGGGGCCAGCAGCCAAAACTAACACACTCTGCTGGAACCTATACAGCCCTTGTGGACCTAATTCAGTCTCTGAACAGTGTTGTGGGTGTCTGGATTGCTCCCCTGACCTGGCACAGTGCCATGCCAAAGATTTTGACATTTGTCCATGTTGTTTCCCAGCTAATAAATCTTCCAAAAATCTGGAACAGTGTGGGGGGCAATGCCAAGACACAGCACCTCCTCAGAGAGTCACTGGATCCAGCCCTGTGCTGACCATGCAGGATCCAGTCAAGTAGCTCTGCACCATGCTCCTCAAGAGCAGAAGATTTTCAGAAGAGCAATATACTGATCATCTGTGAGAAGAGTTTCAGTTTTCTGAGTTCCTACTTAGCAACTAAGTGGGCATGCATATATTTTATGTTAATTCACAAACTGATTCAGAAGTCCAACAAGACATTTTTTTCTGAAATGCTCAGCTCTAAACCCAAACAATAAGACAGTGTTGATTCCCAGCCTAAAGACTTGTTGAAATGTTACTCTAATGCTAAAGATAAAAGCAAGGCAAAACTGAAATAAGAACTAGCTTACAATAAAAAGCTTAATGTTACAATTTTTAAATCTCTGTTTTTCTTGAAGGCATGAAGTGATCAGCGAATTTTTACCCAAACATGTGGCATTAAAATAGCTCTGACTTGGATAGTACTGCCTAGGTGTGGTGCTGAGGTTAATGTACATGCCTCTGAGCAGATGACCATTCCATTACGGAAACATATAGTTACAGCAAAGGAAGACTTGATGGTGGCTACTCAGACACAAGGGTTTGGATATGTTCCTTATTATCTTTACGACTCTCTTATCTATCTGTACATTTTCTCTCTCCAATTTTCACTTTGCAACTACACAGGATACACATGATGGATACGTATTTTCTCCATTTGGCCAAGTTGCATTATTACATCCCTTTTTTGTAGCTCCTCACTTTTCACTTCATGACACCACGCTGTGCAGTGGCTGCCAAAAGCAGTTTTGCATTTAGAGCACAGTGTTAAACAAGTCATTTGTTTCTCTTCAGTCATGAATACTGACAATTTAAATGGTAATAACTAGGCAATAGTGTACAGATTTCTCTACCAAAAACTAAAATTCCTTGGAAAATATTTGATACAGATAACACTGCTGAACTACAGAAATAAAAAAGGGAGGGTAATATAGCTGTCTGAAAAATGATACTTACAGTGCTTGCTCCTTTTAAAAATGAAATAAGGTTTCTGCTGACTGGTAACAGGATTAGCATGCAGTTAAAATTAAGGCATGTTGCAGAAGCTCTTGCCCAAGACAGGGTTGACTGTACATACAACAGTATAAAGAAATTAAATTACAAGCTTGATTTTGGAAAAGCAAAAGAAAGAAAATACTATATTAGCATAACAGTCTTATATGGGAAAATTACTGCTGAAGCACCAAAAATAGTGTTATGAAGGATGTAAATAAAATCACACCATGCATATATTCTTCTTGTGGAGTCTTTAACAATTAAACTCGTACTTACTCCCAGCATAACTCTTGTATAAATGTAAGCATCTTCATCTTCATACCAGTGGAAGGTATCAATAAACAAATAGAAATTCAGTCCCAGCCACACCAGCTACAAAGCAGACAGGCTACAGATTAGTGAAATTTCCAGTATATTTTTACACATATAAAAGTGGTTATGGTTATAATTTTAAAAGTATCTGAGAGATATTTCAAAATCAGGGTACAATGCAGTTCTTGATTACAGATAACAGAAATTACAAATGTCTGCTAGAATGAGGCTGTCTTTTAGCAAATGCAGGATTGCAGTCCTATCCCTACATCCACAACAGAGGATATAGATGACATTTACTGCGTGATGGTAAACTTGATCTTAAACACAGAGCTTAGCCTGGTCTCTAAAAAGGCTATAAAAACTACAATTAAAGAATTCCAGAAATGGAGGGAGTTAGGAGCTAAGGAAATTCCTTTCTCTGCCACCCAAATTCTTCAAAGCCTTTGAAAAATAATTCAGAATGTAATTTCAATTATGATTGCAAACCCCTGTTCCCTTTATCTGAGGTGCACAGACTTTAAAATAATTAAAAATAAAACAGTAAGACTTTAAATTTTAAGACTAGTTATAAAAAGTCTGCTGAATATTTTATAGCAAGTTTTACATTAAGCTTGGGAGTATTACTGTAAGCAAACCATAAAATGTCTTTTAAACAAGCTTAAAATATTTATATATATCTAATCAGATTTTTTTTAATGCCAAAAATACTCACTAATAACAGCACTGAGAGTTTTTTATTCAAAATCCAGCATCCCATCCTGAGTGTCTCTCCCTATGCTAGCAGCAGCTGACTCTTGCCTTCCCGTGTAACCTGAGTTCTCTGTCCATTCCTCAGGCTTTTCTACTAACTCCTTTTGTGTTCAGATTTAATAGGCACCTAGTGGAAGCAGGAGCTCTCTCTAGGAATTTTCTAATTAAGGACTGCTTGACAAGAACAGATCACCCAAGTGACATGTCTCATGACCTGTGTAAATAAAATGTTGGTCATTTCCCAGTCCTTCCTCTCTCCAGAGTTATTTCTTAGCAAATGTGAGCTGCTGTCAATAAACCATCCTCTTGTACTAGCATTTATTTGGGTGAGAATTTTTGCTTTGTCTTTGCACTTTGTACAGTGCAACATTTCTTCATGAGTTGTCTTTTAATTTAGTAACAAATAGGAGCATTCCTTATGTGCCTGTGAGATGGGAGAATTCTTAAAAGATCTTGGGAGAGGCAAAGTCACTCAGTGAGAAGTTGAGAACTGTCAGAATAAAGCATGTCCTTCTAACATAGATCTGGATTTCCTGCAAACACAGATTATGGCAATGTTAAAGTGCATCAGTTTTTCATTCAGTTGGCTGCAGACATAAATGAGTTATTTTCTCTTTCTTCTTGCCACATTTTTTGATGTAAGGACACAGATCCCACTTCTTTCCTCCCTGCTAGCTGTAGAGAAGTAACAATTAATTTCCTTCTGGGCTTCTCTGTCAAATCTCACAAACATTGGCTGCCTTCACCTATGACCTGTGAGGTGGGGAAACAATGCCTATTTCAGAGGTCTAAGCACAGAGGGGTTAGGAAAAACTGTGTCCCTTACTTGTGCACATGGCTTGAGCAGCCTGGCATGTGCTGTGGCTCTTCATGTGCTCCAGACTCTGCTCCCACATTTTGTCTGCAAAGTGATACTGCTTAGCAGGACTTAAGGTACTCAGGAAATACAAGCCTCTTCCAAATACAACCCACAAACACTGTCCAGGGCTGGAGTTTACCGATTTTTTTCAGGATTTGTTTTTATTTATAAATCAGATGTTCCTCCTCTTCCTGGTCTGTCCTGAGGACTGTTCAGCCTACTTCCTTCTTCTCAGAGGTTTACTCCTGCAAGGATCTAACAAGCCAAATGAGTCTGCAAAAATGATTCAGCAGGATTCAGTGTCTCTAAGAAAGATCACAACCTTTTGGCAGACCAGTGTAACAGAGAATGCTGTTAGCCTGTTCAAGACTTTTCTTTAGTAGGTGGTTATTTGAGCAATCGGCACCACAATTACATTCAACATGAAGAACACATTTTCTCATTTGCCTTTACTAAGAGACAAGGACAATTTATTGACTTTTCTGCACTTCTCCAGAGGGAAATTCCTTCCTCTTGGCCTCCCTTACATCATGGAACTGGCAACAGTTGGAGTAAGGAAGAGACAGCTTTGAAACCTGGTTGACTCCACGACAAGAAGGTCCTCCTGGATGATCAAGTCTTAGCTCCTCTTTTGTCCTATGCTAGTGATCACTCTGCATTTACCCTTGGCTCCTCTTGCCAGAATATGTGCAAACTCAGCCTGTAGCAATCTTGTTCCCCAGTAAAACTATTTTCTTAGAGCCTTCCTGACTTGGATGAGAAGGACACCTTTCTGTGAATTATACTAAATTATACTACAAATTATAGTAAATGATAGCTTATAATTTCTTAAAGTTGAAATGTTGTTAAATTCAGCTGGAATCAATGGAAACATTTAGTTCTGATAAGGCATTGCATTTCACCTCTAACTGCTATATGATCAATTTATATACCATAATATCAAATAAATAAAACACACAGAAAAAGAGAGAAAAGCAGAACAGGACCTTTAGACCTTATCAGAAACCTCGAAGAGCTTCTTTACCCATCCAAAATCTTGCCAAATAACTATTTACTAAACATTATTTGAGATGTGATTACATTTCTATGTAAAAAATATTTCCCTTAGCTCTTTTCTGCCTGGCTCTAGTTGGTCTAATGGTCATTAGATCATTAACACAAGCTAGCAGAATCATGGAAATGTGACTATGAATACTCTGAATGCTAGCATTTACAAGGGATTTATTTTGAGCTTTATTTTTCTTGGATGATAAAATTAAGCAATATTTACTACACAGTTTATGACAAGTCATATGCAGTAATTGGCCACTGTCCATTATGTGACTTGATATAGGCTATTCCCACAATTAGCCTCTTTATAGGAGCTTTGATAATACAGGAGCTAACAAGATAGTCGAGTATTGCTGTATTTTTTTCAGAGACGTCAAAAGAAGAGGAAATAAGGGAGAAGTGAAGAAGAAAGTGCAGAAGGTGATGAGAAATACTGGTAAGGTCAGATGCCAATTTTAAATACTTAAAAAAAAAAAAGACAGAGAGAGAGAGAGAGAGAGAGAAAACCCACTATCTGGATTAGCTGCACTTCAAAGGGTAATGCTGCATTGCAACGTTCTGCTTTGAAGTTCAGCCGATCCAGACAGCAATTTTCTAAAATGAGTCAAAACTGGCATCTGAAATAGATTTTTTTTTTTTTCAGAGTACAGCAGATTCATATGCTGGGTTAGGCTCCAAAATTCGTCTGGATCAGCAGCTGTACTTCAAAGCAGCACATCTCAGTACAACATTTGACTTTGAAGTGCATGTGGTCCAGATGCCAGTCCTCTTAAAGGAGCTGATGAATCAACTGCACTTTATTTTTGTCTGTTGAAACAGCTATGTTTCTTCTCATATACAACTGTAATGTGTGTGGTCTCCAGTATGGTATCTATCAATAAAAACATAAAGCTAAAACAAAAAGTCTTTATTGCTTAATTTTCTACAGAGGAACTGGTAATCATCATTTTATTATACTGATATAGTGATCTCAGCCCATTTCTAGCACAAACTCTTCAGACAAGACTCAGGATAGGACATTTTATTGATTAAAGAACTAACTGTATTCCATTTCATTATTATTTTATCATTATCATGAGCTGCAACTGTCCTAAAAAGGACACAGAATAAGGATGAAAAGGGATTTGTTCTGACATTTGGGGAAAAGCAATGATGGGCATGTTGAGTTTCCATGCAAGAAACAAGTAACTGTGTCATTAGCTTAAAAGGTCAGGTTTTGTGTGGAAAGAGGTTTATGAGGTGCTTAATTCTTCCGTGTAAGTATCTCAGCATTAATGTCAATGTTTATATCAATTATTGCTACAGATCTCAGTTGCAGTTAGTTCTATTCTGTTTGACGGCAACCTCTGTCTGAGCTTGTTAGTATTTTTTTAAAGTACTTTCAACTGTGCTTACCCTTTACAAGACAAATTAATTATTACCATGAGAATGTATATATATATATATACACCTATATATATTTCATTTTGCTCAGCTGTCCTAATTTTACTTTTAGACATGCATGCCTTGTTTCTCAAAGGCAAAATCATTTCACTTGACTCTGAACTGTGTTCTAGCCCTCTCGTAGATTTCTCATGTGCTTGACTTTGTCTGTCAGCAATGTGGGTGAACTCAATCAGCTTCACCACGCTATATATAGACAGAGATAGACATAGGCCAAAATTTGATCTAGAGGATCAGAGTGCTTTAATTTTGCAGACAATATGACAGCCATTTAATTGCTGACTATATCAGAGTGCGCACTTCATACTAGACCACAAAAAATGGTGGCACTCCTGTGTTTGTATTATTTCTACATAAGGTTTCCCAATAATGCTTAAGAAGTAAGAGGCAGATTTTTCTCTTTCAAATGGATGAAGAAGCTGCACAATGTATTTGATAAACCATTCAGCTTTTGTGGTGAAGCTGATTAGTGTGCCAGGCACAGTCTGAAAATCACTTGGGGTCTCCTGTGGCCCCTGGTGCGATAACTGTGCCGATAGCAGAGGGAGCATTAAACTCATTGCCCATGGTAAAGTGTGGGGAGTGATACCCATGTTCCTAGAATCCTTGGATGGGTAGGATGTGCTCATTAGCCTTCTGGCAGTCATCCTAGGAGAAGGACAACTCTGATTCCAAACCCAGGCAGATGGAGCTTGTTTAGCCCTGTAAGGCCTTCCATCTAAAGAGAAGGTCACTCTAATAAAACCTCTGTCCTAAGGACTTCGCTGCCAGTGTCCAAGCTTGCTAGGCCCTAGCAGATGAACCTTAGGATTAAAGGGTGGGTCCAGCTCTGCGCATGCTGTGTCTCACCTAAAAAAAATCCATTGTGCAGGCTCGAGGGTGCTATCCGCGCTGATGAAGAGTGTGGATGGAGCCTTCCCTGGATCTCCGGTCACGAAGCCTAGCCACGATGATTAGTGTGCAAACCTTTTCTTTTTTCTTTCTTTCTTTTTTTCTTTTAAAGACAATTCTGAAGGAACAGAGGCCAAGGTTCAGCTTTGGTTGGTTTGTTGTTCTTCAATGTTGTGATTCTAGCTTTTTAAAAGAAACTTACTGGATTTCTATAAAGAGTGGCTGAGTGACTGAGCCATACAATTTTTAGAGCTTTTCTTACAGTGTTGAGATTTTTTAATTTAATTACCTCATCAATGTTAATGGCTTTTTTTTATGAACTGTACTCATGTTATGGATGGGGAAGTGTTTTGTAACTTGAGAACATTCAAAAAAATCCCTAAAGCTCTAAATGACTAATGTAATATCAGCCTTCACAGTGCCAAAGATTCAAAAATCATCAGATTGTTCTAAAATTTATGAAATTAAATTAAAAAAAAGGGTGCTCAGTTTAGGGGAGAGTGCTAGCTGAGTATTGAGGTTTCAAGGGCATCTGGTTTCTCAAATACACCTTTTTTCAGTAAATTTTTAAAAATAAAATTAATAAATTATATGCTGAAGAAGAATAGGCAAAGAGGGAGAATAAATACTGAATACACCAAGAAGAGGGGAAGAAACAATGAATAAAGACAAAGTGGGAGGATGACATTTAAAGAATATTAATTATTAATTAATTAGGAAAAACTGTCCCTTACATAATTAATATTAATGTAATTAATAAATTTTTAAAATAAAATATTAAAAATCCTAGCTCCAGGAGTATCCTTCAACAACAACAAAAAAATCATAGCATTATCCAAACACACGTGATGGAGCTGGCAGAATTAGCAGTGGTGTAGCAAGAATTGACCATGTCCACAAACCCGGTCATTGGTCACAAGGCACAAAATGGAAAGGAAGACTTCTGTCTGTATCCAGAAAAGCAGAATAAAGTTTCAAAACCCCTAACAGTTCTATCTTGGGAGATAATCAGTTCCCAGACAAATGATATTAATGTCATTAATACTTGAATCCAAATCTTTTCTCTCTCAAGGCACTCCTTTAATACCATGCTCACACTGTAATCAAAACATATTCAGGAGCAATTTCAGGCATTCAAAAGCTATTTGTTTCAGTAAGCGCCAAATTCTCCTAGCTCTTGATGGTGAATCTCCAGAAATAGAGTAACCTACCTTCCTAATTATATGTACAAAATGCTGGTTTTCCCACATGAGCTGTTTCCCAGCTTAATAAAATAAAACAACCTTTCAAAGCAGCTGAAATCTTGTACAAATAGATGTATCCATTGCTTACCCGGATGGATTTTCCTTTCAGCTGTTTTGCAGGTAGCAAGCCACAGAGAATGGGTTACCAATGAGCTAACAAATGGGAAGAACAAGGAGCAGAAGGAAAAAGGGGTAACTGTAGCATCCATAATGTTTTCTCTGTGTTGCCAGACCTGAAGAAAGAAAAGAAAGTCGTGCATCAGCTGGCTTCCCTTCAGCTCTTCATCTCCTGTACCAGATGCCACTGCCAAGTCCACTAACCTACAGTCTGTGACACTTCTTTGCAGAACTGTGCTCACAATATGGCTCTTAGGGGAGCAGGCTCTGACAGGCTGAGCATAACCCATGATAAGAGTGAAGTGAGGGCTTTGCCCTGGCAGGTGAGGTGATGGAAGGGGAAGATTACTGCCAGCTGACGCTTCATCCCCCAGAGGCAGAAAGTGTCCAACATGATGGAGAAAGTATTGAGAGAGGCTCAAGTATGGGTATAAAAGGTTTGTTGAGGTTCCATGTCAGCATACAACCAATCCCCCTGCATCATTGCACATACACAACCCTCTTCAGCTCTCCAGGGATGATCAGATCAGGGATAGTACCTGTTGACAAAGGACGTGACAAAGCTGAGGTACTAAATCCCTTTTTCACCTCAGTCTCTACTTCTAAGACTTACCTTCAGCCCAGAGAAGAGCAGACTCAAGGGCATCTTATCAGTGGGTATAAATACCTAATGGCAAGGTTCAAAGAAGATGGAGGTGGTACCCAGTGACAGGATCAGAGCTAATGGGCACAAACTGAAGCACAGGAGGTTCTGTCTGAATACCAGGAAACACTTTCTTACTGTGAGGGTAACAGGCACAGGTTGTCCTAGAGGGCATGGAGTCTCCTTCCTTGGAGATATTCAAAACCCAGCTCCAAGCAGCCTGGTGGAGGTGACCCAGTTCTGAGGTTACACTGGGTGATTTCCAGTGATCTTTTCCAACCTCAAACTTTTTGTGATGTCTGTGATTTCCATTTAGTTTACTAGAACGAAGTGAACAGAGCATTCTAAAGTTTCTTACCCTAGACTATGAGCATATTTAATTTAGCAAGATTAATTTGTCTTTTGTTAAAATTTTCATGAAGAAGATATTAGATTAGTCTGAGTTTATTTCTGGCTCTTATTCAGAAACTTGTGATCCCATTAGCAGTCCATTTTTGTGAGCATGAATTGTTTTGGAGTGCTAGATTGAATATTTTCACTGGAATATTTTAGAGCAATTTTGATTGATGCCATCTTAAATACTTTCACTGGATATACCAAAAACAATGATAAGAAAAAAACATAGATATTTAAGTGACTTCATATACCCTTAAAATGAGTAGCAGTTATATGAATACTTTAATAAAATTAATATAAGGACTTGTATATAGGTATGTTTTTAAAACTGTGTGCTGCAAATAATTTTTCTAAAAAACACATCACAATGCAAATTCCACATTTGCATGGTAGTAAAATTACCAGAGTTGATAAAGCTATATGTTATCTGAATGATTTTCAGTGAATAATTTCTCCTCATTTAGACTTTATATTCCTTCCCAAATTCATTCTGAGGTTATTTTAAATTCTATTCCATATTAAATTAAAAATGAAATAGAGTTTACCCAGCGCAGGAGTATTAAAAGGTCATTCCTATATACTCCTTGGTGTCAGTAATCATTGGTGCACATGCAGGAAGAGTAGCAATATGTGCAACATTCCCAGATGGCTGTTCACAACTGTGCACAAGAACAGAGGTCAAGAGCTAAGAGGTCACTTAGTGGAAAGCATTCTCTAGCATGTTCAAAGTGGAAATTGTACTTTAAAGCAATTACAGGCCATCATTTTTAACACCGCAGTATAGCAATATATAAAAGCGTAATCTGTAAATGTTCTGGACTCATTTCTCTGCCACTAAAATGTTATTTGCTTCCATTACCTTAAATTCAAATAAGCTGGTGGCACTGTCTGTGAAGTATCTCTCTTGTGAGAAGAGAAGCCAATGAAGAAGCATAGGCAAAGGGGGAGAATAAATACCGAATACACCAAAAAGAGGGTAAGAAACAATGAATAAAGACAAAGTGGGAGGATGACATTTAAGGAATATTTTCATAATCTATACAATAATATCCTAGTGGGAAATGGTTTCCAAGTGATGCCTGACTGCCTACTTCTGCTTTCAACATTTTCTTTCCACATCTTTATCCTCTCCCCTAAACTTTCTGAAAGCCCTGTAAGTTTTAGCAACTGAATATAATTAGTCCTCTGTCAGACTTGTCCAACAACTCATGGCAGTAGTGTGCATAGGTAAAAAGTCTTTAACAATTTGTGATGTTTGTTTTAACACGCTGTGGACAAAGAATGAAGTTTTAGGATGTCAAATCCATCCTGAAGGCCCAAGTGGTTACACACGTTTAAACATATCTCATGGTTTGGTCCTTGCAGGTGAAATTAAATTTTGACTGATTCCTTTCTAATAAGACCCTGATTTCATTCATTCTCACCTGTAGTAGACCAATCAATGGCAAGCTGAGGCTGAGCATGGAGAAGAAAGCAGCACACTAGCTCATGCTTGTTTCTTACCTCTCCTATCCTTTGGGCAAGACATGAGAACTTCCTTCTCTCCCCACCATATGCAGGCCGGTGTCCTGCCATGGTGCTTTCTTGAGAAAGCAGCATAAGCAGCACAGTCAGCCCTCATCTCCCTCAGTCAAGCAGAGACCAGCAATGTCCTTGCTGACTTGTCACCACCACAAGCACCACCACATTACCCAGGCCCTGTGGCCTTATCCCAGCTATACCTGCTCTCCATAGGCATCACCTCTCCCTCACCAGGGCTTTGAGGAGTCAGCTTTTACATCATTTTGCTCTAAATTTAGATTAATACTGCAAAGGTTTCAAGGCTTTGAGCTGCCTGTAGTTACTGTGGAGCTGTAAATTTACCTTAAGCATGAATACAAAGGGAACCACAAGGATGTGGTGATTACAACATTTAATGTATGCCTGTTTATATTGTTATTACAACTTAAGCTAATGAATTCAATTTTGTTAAAAATCTTCCCAATAAAGTGCTTTAAAACAGAAGAGATTAAAGTTGGTTTATATTCAAATATTTTTCATTTCAGATCTCATAAAAGTTTTAACAACTGCCTATGGTTTAAGAAATTAAAAAGCACTAAAGGACTATCAGTAAAATGCTATTAATTTAAAATTTGAACAACATTTTTTTTTAATTAGTTTTTGAAAATAAGACCTTGAAGGAAGACTATTTACAAATCATGTTAATTTTTAGATTGTTTTAACAGAAATTCAGTTAAAATGTTAAGTTTCATTTACTTCAATGCTCAATTCATGGTATTTTTATTATCGATATTTTAATAAGATTATTTTATAATGATATGATTTTATTATATAACAATGTATTTCTTATTTTTAAAAGTAGTCTTTTTTGGTAGCTCTTGCCATACTTACAGTGCATAGAAGCATTTCTATTTAGTCTTTTCATTAAACTCTGTAAGGCAAAGATAAGTTTTTATAAAAAGGAAAATCAGAAGGGGAGATTGACTTACCTAAGAGTCACCATAGCTGTTAACAGGTTTTCTCTCAGAAGCAGTTCACAAGGCCTTTTACTATTTTTTCTGTCATTTTGAAAAAAGCTGAAACATTCTTCATATGTGAGAACATTAAAACTGCACTGTTAATTGTTATTATAGGGGAGAAAATGATAATGTGTGATCACTAGATCCAGACGTTTTTACTGTGATATTACTTGAGAGAATGGCAGCAACAAACAGAAAGGTAAAAAGAGATTTACTGCTTAATTCATTATTTGTCTTTTAAAGTCTTTTACTTCCGTGTATTATTAATATTTGCTTATTGGGAAACTGCTGCCATACCTTGTGAGACCAGCATCCCTATCCTGACATTCTAGCTGAAGCTGGCTTTGGTGACTGGGACCTACCCCTGGGGCAGGGTCTACACCCCTGGCCCTTGCCCTGCCTGAGGGAGGATGCACCGGCCACACTTGCACACTGGTTCATCCTGCATCCTTGGCTGTTTCAAACAAAACTGTCTTCAAAAGCCAATCTATATATTTAAGAATAAAATGGTATTTACAGGATGAAGCTTTGTTTCCTGGCAAGCAGTGACTTCAGAAAGGTTTATGGTTTTGAGCAGAGAACTGACTCATTCTGAGTTCCAATTACAGTGAGTTTGCTGAGTGAGACAATGACTATGTGGTTGTGGGAGTCCTCAGTAGGAGTAGGAATATGACATGCTTTATAGCATTCAGAAAATCAATATAAGAAAATGCATTCAGAGCTGGTAGTCAAAAATGATGTAAAAAAAAATTGGTAATGATAGAGAAGATAGCTGCAAAGTTCAGGGCTGAAGATAATACTACCTTTTGAAAAACTTTCAGACACATTCAGTCTCAAATATTTTCCACCCCTCACCCAGGAACAGTGCTCAAGAATCTCAGCTTTCAGTTGACAAATAAACAACATCCTAGGCCTTGTTGTTGTGGTGACAGCCTTGAAAATATAAATCAAGTGTAAACTGATCTACTGATGCTTTCCAGACCTTAAAGACATCATGAGATGAAAGCTGAGGAACATGAAGTGTCCAACACATATGAATGAACTATTAACTCAAACTTGGAAGTGATAGCCTATGGTACAATGAAAGCTGAAACAGCATGGACAGTATGAAATAAATGTAGTATCAGTCACACCATATAAATCATGTTGTGTGTAACAGCATGCACTGTTGTATTTTATCAAATAAAATAATCCTTACAAATAAATATTTGCTGCCATAAAATTTCCACTGCAGTTCCACAAACATAAGGAGCTTGCCTCAGATCATGCTTCCAAGACAGATAAATCAGGGCTGCAGTAAGTGAGCAAATCTTCCATCAAAGCTGGCCTAACTTTAGCAACATCATAAAGAGTGACAAGCTGTAGACTGAGCCTGTCAGAGGATGGATATATTTATTAAAACATGCAATTTATCCCTGAATTTAGGTGCTGCACTAGACCGGTGTCAATTGAATGAGATGGAGCAGAAGTGCCTATAAGGAAAACACAAGATGATGAGGGTGACTAATTAAAGTTCTGAACAGATTTTGACTTACACTATCCCATAATTTGCTTTTTCTTTAATGACTTTGCTCTGTCTCCTATACATGTAAATTGCACTCTTTGAACATCCACTGAATGCCAATTTGTGCTATTTTTTCTACATCCATTCTCTTTCATCCAATTTCTGATCCTCAAAGCCATTAGAAAATCTGTTGATATTCAATTTTCCAACAGAGAATATTATTTTGTCCAATTTGTATTTATGAAAATTATTATATTAAATATGGCAATATCTGTTTACATTGGAATTTTATACTCAAAACCAAGTTAAATCAATGTTTTATATTTCTGAAATTTTAAAATTTTGTTTTTCTCTTTGAAAAGAGAAATTACCAGGAATTGCATTAAAATAGTCAAAATACAGCTGCCTATATTTGACATAGGCAATATTTGGTATAATCAAAGTAGTTTGACTGCCAAAAGCAGCTTTGGAGGTGAATATCATTAAAACTATTTCCTTAGTCAATTTTGAAGAGAAAGTAATTCACAACCTGATTTTTTTACAGAACAGATAATTATTTGCCTGAATAACAATGTTCTTTATATCCAAAGAATAAATGATCATTTGATATGTTTGATAAATGTGACACATATCACTAAAATTGTGTGCACCTACAGTCATATGCCTGATAAATGTTCTTAATTGTGAATATGTGTATGTTTAATACTTTTGTCTTTTTTTTCTGGCAGTTTATTAATACTTTGGGGTTGTTGGTTTTTTTTTTTTTTTTTTTTTTTTTTTTTATTTTATATGAAGAATGAATGCAAGAAGTCAAGGAAAGAGCTTTTTGTGCCTAGTGTTCATTAGTTTCCTATTGATCAGCTGGTCTTCGAATTTCTTCCTAAAATCTTTCTTTCGAAAGAATTTGTAATTTTCCCAAGTATTTATTAGATACAATGTGTGTATATTTTAGCAAAATACATACTAAAACTACTACAAAATGAAGGTGTTATATTATTACTGGAGATGAACTGAGAGTGAGCTGTTTTATACCTGACTGTCTTTTGCCCAAAGGACGGTGAAGGATGTGAATCTGACCTCACCTTGACCTGAACAATGATCAGCCTGGGATAAACCTGTCTATACAGTTCAGGAGTTAAGGCTGATATTAAGAAATTTGCAACATATTAACTTGAACATAAAGCCAAATTTTTGTTCTGGGGAATTAAGGTCAGAAAAGTACAGCACACCCTGTGTTTGTGGCCAACAGTGTAAGGTTTACTTGTCTGCATATGTCCTCTATGAGCCAGAAATTTATAGTAAGATGACGAATTTAAGTTGTATGAACTTTCTTTAGCCTCCTGCTTACCCAGCACCTACCTCCTGGAAGAGGATGGTTATTGGAGTCCAGCTACAAGGCAACTGTGCTGTATGATGGCAAGGGAAATGTGTCTATGTAAAGCAGGGACATAGGCAGTTTCACTTTTTAGTAGGCTGTTGTGTCTTTTTCAGTCTTGCTCTTTGAGCAGAGAGGATTTCCTTAGATTCAAGACTGCCTTGCATTAGGGCAAAAGAGTATGCAGCTAATATGCTTAAAGTTGTTGCCCAAATGGATATCCCTGCAAATGAGTATCCACTGTGAGCCAGAAGTGCTGTATCGTGTCTTAGGCAAAGCTGGGTGTCACAGTATCACACTATCAGAGTACGTTAGGGGTTGGAAGAGACCTAGAAATATCATCTAGTCCAACCCCCCTGCCAGAGCAGGATCACCTAGACGAGGTCACACAGGAATGCATCCAGGCGGGTGTTGAATATCTCCAGAGAAGGAGACTCCACAACCCTCCTGGGCAGCCTGTTCCAGTGCTCTGTCACCCTCACTGTAAAGAAGTTTCTCCTCACGTTAATACTGAACCTCCTGTGATCCAACTTGCTCCCATTCCCTCTTGTCCTAACATTGGATGACATTGAGAAGAGCCTGGCTCTCTCCTCCTGACACTCACCCTTAACATATTTGTAAACATTAATGAGGTCTCCTCTCAGTCTCCTCTTGTCCAGGCTGAAGAGACCCAGCTCTCTCAGCCTGTCCTCATAGGGCAGATGCTCCACTCCTTTAATGATCTTGATGGCCCTGTGCTGGACTCTCTCCAGCAGCTCCCTATCCTTCTTGAGCTGGGTGTGTGTGACGTAAGCTGGAGAACCTATTCTCCAACACACGCAGGAAGAGTTTGACCTTTCTTTTATGTGTATGTATTAAGCTGCAGGACTCTTCAATGACAGGGCAGACAAGCCATGAATTTCATGTGTGTATTCCTAAATGAGAAGGCTAAAATAGCCTAAGTGACACAGTTTTCTGGAAGTTTGTATTTGAATGACTTGACTGCTTTATTTTTCTGAGTAAAAAGCAATGGTGCAAGCAAATATAATCCATCATGGCAAACTACTGTGCATCTGTATCTACCTCTAGCTTCATTTCCTTATTCACTGCATGTTTTCGGTTTGCCGAAAACAGGCAACTCAGAGGTCTCATAGGAACAACACGGAAGGACAAATTTGTATTATGGTGGAAGAGCAACAAAAACTACTAGAATATAAGAACAAGAGAAGAAGGCAAAGCGTCTCTTGAGAGGAGACTTGAGGGAGGAGTCTAACCAGCACAGTAGCATCTTCTGAGTGAGCAGAGAACATGGACAGTATTTGGGCTCTGTTGAAACTTTTGAGGCTCAAAGTATTTGGGTGATGGAGTAGCTACTGCCCCTGACAGTAACCTGATGACTACATTGCGGGGAGTGCTAGTCAGGGGCTCTCACAGAGGCATATTTTCAAATAGCTAGAATTGTGCATATATATAATGAACAGGAACTGTTTCCAAGGTTGGTAGTGAATGGACCCTTTAATGTTTACTTCTATGCCTTTTGTAAATATATTGTGACAAACATGCCACAGATTTTTTATTTATATATTTATTTTTCAGAATCAGGATGGAATTTGCAACTTCCTTTTAAAAAACTACCATCTTCTCATGGGGCATTCTGAAAGCATTTTATACAGAAATGATTCTGTTTCTAGAGCATATATATATATATTTTTTTTAGCTTTTCCCTATTGATTACTAGAGATATTTGCATAAAAATAAGTACATAGGAGTTTATCAGTTTCTGTTGCTTTTTCCTGACTTGGAAAAATTCCCTGTGGAACAAATGTACTTGTAAGCAAGAGAAATTTTCATACGAGTATTTCTTCTTAAATAAAAACAAGCAGAGTAAAAGACTCCCTGACAATATTACTTACTAGTTTTTGAAAGTAGTTATTTACTAATGGCTTCCACAAAGTTCTTAATACAATAAACATGCTTTTAAAGCTTTCTTCTAATTTAGTTGCAACCAGTATAGCTTAATGCAGAAAAATTGATAGCCTGTCCCACATTAGTATTGTTGTGGTCTCTTCTGGAAATCTTGCTCTGCTTGCCAAGATGCTCTTGAAATTAAATTTTTATCCTGTGTCTGAAGCTGGTCAAAAGACTTGTTTTGCAGAACTACCCATGCTGAGTGAAATATGGAGTTATGTTTATGAATATTTTCCCTGATATATCTTCAGTATTCTCATGTAATCAGTAAAGAAAAGTCATTAAGCACATGTACAATAATTTTCTTCCCTGAGTGGCCCCAGATCTTTCTAGTTATTTTGCTTTGTTTCTTTAAATATGACTCTAACAACAGGAGACTCCTACCTAGCCAATGCATTTTCAAATCTTTTTTCCTTTTTCCCTGTTACAAGCGGGGTTTTTTGTTTGGTTGTGGGTTTTTTTGGTGGTTTTTGTTTGTTTGTTTTGTTTCTATGTGGGTTTTGTTTTGTTTTTTCCTTATCCTAACCAGCATGATTCTCATTCATGGTCCTGAACAAACCGAGGGTGAGGAGGAGAATCAGAAAACATTCCACCTTGATGGTGTCTAGGACTTTAAAAAGAGAGCTAGAAAATGTATTACTTCTTGCTTTATGTAACCTGCCTGACTTTATACTGGCAAGGATTCTGTTTGCTGACACATTCAGCAATGACAGTTTTAGGATCTGTTCCTTCTCCTCTCCACCCAAGCTCCTGTGTGATTTCTCTGCCAGCCCACCCTCAGGGCTGCTTCAGGGGCAGCCTGCAGGCACAATTAGAGGACAAAGTGTAAACGTCTCCTTCTGACAGTGTGCGTGATGGGGGAATTAACACTGGTTTGGCACCACGTCTCCAGTGAACTTCCATTGATTAGAAATGAAAGATGAATCGATATAACACTCCCTAACTACCACAGACATCGTGAAGTTTTGATCTTAGCAGACATTTCAGGTGTCTTTGGGAAATTCTAAAGACTAGAGCGCACCACAAAATAAATAACATATCTGAAGAAAGGTGTTTTTACAAAAGAAAAAAAGCAAAAGGAATGGTAATGGTGAATGAGCCCTCTTTAAGTTTATTTCTAGGCTCCAGAAATCTGAAGTAAAAGCAATTGGAAATCATTTAGCTGCATAATGTCAGGTAGCATCTTGGATGGTTTCTACAAACCGCGAATGTCAGCTTTTTTTTTTTGTTTGTTTACAATTTTTATTTTAAATAAACCCTTTTGTTGTTTACTGGTTTATGATCCATTATGTTGTTTAAAAGAGTAAGTTCTTCTTAATTGGTTTTAGAGCATGAAATTTATTTATTTGGTTTGGATATAGACTAATCAGGAAATTTATTGTAGAGATTGAAGATGTATGACACCATAAATTCAATGAGCTTAAGGTACAGGTGCATTGCTGGGAGCTTATTGTCTGATTATCTTTGAGGCTAGTCTTTGGCAAAGAGAGAAAATGACATGTGTTGTCTTAGTAAGGGACAGTTGCTCTGGAATCTGTCTCTGACAACAGAATCTGCACCAGAACCATTTCTTAGGTTTGCTCTAGAGTGGTGGCACGGATATTCAGTTCATCCTCTTCATTACTCTACTTCCATTTGTTTGATCTACAGGGTCAAAATAAAGCAATGAAAGTGAAGAGGAAAGAAAACCTCTCCACACTGTCCTGAAGCACAGACCGAGGGGGATGAATCATCATCCCACACACACCTATACTGTAGCTGATGAAACCAAACAACATCAGTTCCTCGACCTGTTAAAAATGCCTGTTGTGCCTCCTGTGTTCCCCTAAATATGTGCCTCTGAAGGACACAGTAGTCCATAGACATTTCTTGGTGTGCACCCTGGCTGATAACAGCAACTAGGGCTGAAATTATTTCCTTGCAGGAAAGCACCTGTACACTAGAAGATGGAAAGTCATCAAGTTGTACTCTAGTTAGTATGCTGATATAACTTGTAAGAAGCTGGTTTATGTCTATTAAATAAACTTTTCTATTATATAGGAAAAAAATTATAGAACTTATAACAGTTGAGAACGATACAGGAATTTTTATTTTCAGTGAATTTTAACAGGAATATTGATTCTTTTAGTTCCAATTACTATCAAATTATCCAGAAGGTTTTTATATGATTGTTAATTATACCTAAAACAAAGTGTAATTACATTTTGCAGCCAGACACAATGATAAGAAAAATCTTAATTTGATGACTTTCTCTAAAAGGACAATAAGTAATCTTTTTCTATTCAAATGAGTAATAGTGCATATCTCTCTATCTCATTATTTAGTTTAAGGCCAGCTGACAGTATCTATAGGTAATATATGAGCTTATATATTATTTCTATCAGAACACAACATCATCATGGTGTGTTTGGTGAATTAGTAAATGAAATAATTTAATCCAATCCAATCTTCCAAGATTCTATGAAGTGAGTGTAGAATATGTAGTCTTTGATATGATACAAATACCTGGTACTCCTGTTTTTTTGTACTCTATGGCAGCTGAAAACAAATAAAACCTGGAATATTAAAATTCTGCAATATATCTTTGGGAATTTCTTGGTATGCCTCACAACAGTCCACTACATCTATGGAAGTAAGTTGTCCAGAATAGGTCTTTTCCCCAAGGTTTTATCTCACAGATCTGGAGTCATGCACCAGGCATGGAACTTACTTTGCCTAAGTGATAACTGCAACTGCTTTCTAGTAGCAGAAGTACTTTCAGAATTTCCAAGGGGATACTGCTATGTCTGGGAAATAGATGGCTTGTATGGTGGTTGAGAAATGCTCCAGGAGCTGATTGTGGTATCTGGAGATACTTGGGGATGCCAAAATGATGTTCAGAGTGGCTTTCCATCCTGTGGAGGGAAGAAAGGAGGAAGGAGAGGAAGTTAGGACTCTTGCTGGCAGAACAGTGTTTAGTTTAAGAAGGAAATACATTCAAACTGAGGATTTACTGTAAAGTGAGGGATTGAACTATACGACCTTTAAAGGTCCCTTCCAACCCAACTATTCTATGGTGCCATGAAACTGGGCTCCTTAGCCTTAGGTTGTGGGTCAGGTGACATGACATATTTGAGATCTAGAAATAAATGTTTTATGTGGAAGCCTCCAAGACCTTTCCCCTCACAAAAATGAACACATTAAAAAGGAAAACCACGTACTGATTGAAGAAGATACAAAACACTGAGAGGTATCTCCTTTCCCTCACCCAGCACCACTATGCCAAGATTGTGCTTTCTCTGAGTTGAAGTGTACAGCCTGTGACAGTGGCAGCATGGCCAAAGGAGGAGGAATACAAGGGACGTATCTCTGTTGTTGGAAGGTGCACACTTCCACTAACTGGAAAAGTTAATATTTAACTATGATAAGCTGCCCCTAGGAATAAGCTGTGTGAAGTGGAATTAAATGGTTAATTTTACTGATAATGTTTCTGCTATAAACTTTAAGTCTATTTGTTTAAAGGGCAACTGATTAAAGAAGCACATTTCTGTCTTGCGCCACATGCTTCAAATTAAGAGTAAGATCTGTGCCAAATGTAATGAGAAGTGATTTTGAATTTCTGTTTCACTGATACCTAGGAAAAAGAGACTGTGGTACATGCATTATAAACTCAGTGGCAAAGAGCACATTTGTCAATAAGCTTGACACTTGTTGCTGCTTGAAGAAAATTTTGTGTCTTTAGACCTCTATTTGTATGCATACAGTCATTTAGAAATAAATATTTTACCTCTAAAGCATCTTGATAACAAAAGATCAAGAAAAGAACCTCTGTTCAGAGGGTTTCAGAAGAAAGAAATTATTTGATCTGCTTTTCCCAGTTCAAAAGTAGGTCCTGTCAGACATCAAATTGTGGCTGAGAATGTTGCAGAAATTTATGGAGAGCTTTATTCTAGCTTCTTACTTTCTTCAAGCACTTCTGGACAGGTATTACAATAGATGAGTGGGCATTAAAAATAATCTATAATAGTCCTAAACTGAGGCACAGCCTCTACCTTCTCACCCTCTAATTTCATCCCCATTACAGAAAATGTATATGTACCTCCCCCATGTAGGAATTGATAACTACTAATAGCTCAGAAAGAGCTGCTGCTGCTTTCTCCTTCTTGGCCATCCTCCTCTCTAAATTTAAAAAAAAAAAAAAAAGAGGGGGAACGACTGAATACATAGATCTTTCATAGATTACCTACATGTATCGCACTACACAATTGCTTACACTTGGTGACTTCTGCTTCAGTAATGAGTGTTTTATACCCCATAGATTCTCTGATACCAGCAACTGTATTCACAGCCTCTTGATAGTAGCAACTCATTTGCTTAAACTGAGGTTACAGCATACCTTTAACTCACACTTTGGCTGATACGTGAAAATATCACAATTTCTTTATCGTCTAAATGGTGCTGTTTTCTTTGCAGGGATTTAAAGTCAATATGAACAAATCACATATCATGCCTTATCAACTAATCAATCTGTGAAGCAATTATAAATTCCACTGGCAAGATTTTCACATTCACAGAACAGATTTCAGACCATATGTCTGTTAGTGATGCAACTGAGAATTATCTGTAGTTCTCAGACAATGTATGTTTAAAATTACTGTGTCATATGGCTTTTTCTGTTAGGCATTTCCCTAACAACATTGTTATGCTATCATTTCAGATGCTTTCAGGCATAGGTCAAATTCATCTACTGACCACACATTCACAGCAAGATACTTTGGTGCAAGAATTGCAAACTGGTATCTTATATTTCTGTAAATATTCTGTGGGGAAAGATGTGCAAAAAATCCACAAATCACTTCTATCAAAAACCTTGTTGCTTCTAAATAAGGATTTCACACAGAAGAGGGCAGAGGCATATTGGAATCAGCCCCAGAAAACAGATCACTTGAGTAGTTGAGCAGTAGTAATTTAACTCTATTTTGTTGCTCCGACTGGAAAAATAATTCAGGTACTTATATCATGTAGTAATGAGCTATATAAGCATATGAAGGAGGGTGAGCTGCTCAATGAGTTCTTTGTTTCAGTCTTTATTGTCAGCCAAGTTTCCTGCAATAACCAAGATTTGGTAGCCCTAGGTGTGTGTTGGGGGAGTGAAGGGCCCCCCACTGTAAATGAAGAACAGGTTCAGGACCACTTACTGAAACTTGATAAGACCAAGTCTATGGGCCCAGATAGCATACATCCTAGGGTCCTGAGGGAATTGGCTGATGTAGTTGCAGAACCACTCTCCATCATATTTGGCAAGTCGTGGAGGTCAGGTGAAGTCCTGGGTGACTGGAGGAAGGGTAACATCACCCCCATTCTTTAAAAGGGTATAAAGGAAGACCAGGGAACTATAGGCCTGTGAGCCTCACCTCTGTGCCTGGGAAGATCATGGAGCGAATAGTCATGGAAGTAATGTTAAGGCACATGAAAGATAAAGAGGTGAAACCAAGCAGTCAGCATGGATTCACTAAGGGCAAATCGTGTCTGACCAATGTGGTGGCCTTCTGTGATGGAGTGATTGCAGCAGTTGATGAGGAAAGACCGACTGATATTGTCTGCTTGGAATTTTGTAAGGCCTTTGATTCAGTCCCTCATGACATCCTTATCTCAAAATTGGGGAGATATGGATTTGATGGGTGGACTGTTCAGTGGGTAAGAAATTGGCTGGATGATGCAACCAGAGAGTTGTGGTCAATGGTTCTTTGTCTAGGTGGAGAGCAGTGACGAGTGGTGTCCCTCAGGGCTCTATCTTGGGACCAGTGCTTCATTAATGACCTAGACATGGGTATTGAGTGGACTCTCAGCAAATTTGCAGATGATACGAAGCTGAATGGTGTGGTTGATATGCCAGAAGGGTGGGAAGCCATCCAGAGCGACCTGGATAAACTCAAAAAGTGTGCCTGTGAGAATAAAATGAAGTTTAATAAGTCAAAGTGTAAGGTCCTGCATCCGGGTAGGAGCAATCCTAGATGAGTACAGACTGGGTGAGGAACTCATTGAAAGCAGCCCTGCAGAGAAGGACTTGGGGGTCATGATAGATGAAAAGCTGGATATGAGCCAGCAATGTATACTCACAGCCCAGAAAGCCAACCACATCCTGGGCTGCATTAGGAGAAGCATGACCAGCAGGTCTAGGGAGGTGATTCTGCCTCTCTACTCTGCCCTCATGAGACCTCACCTGGAGTACTGCATCCAGTTCTGGGGTCCTCAGCATAAAAAAGATGTGGATCTGGGGTCCAGAGGAGGGCCACAGGGATGATCAGAGGACTGAAGAACTTCCCCTATGAGGATAGGCTGAAGGAGCTGGGGTTGTTCAGCCTGGAAAAGAGAAGGCTTTGAGGGGATCTTATAGCTGTCTTTCTGTACCTAAAGGGGGATTAGAAGATAGAAGGGGAGAGACTTTTCAGCTGGTCAGATTGTAATACGACAAGGGGGAAAGGTTATAAGCTGAAGGAGGGGAAATTTAGGCTGGAGATGAGAAGGAAATTCTTTACCCAGAGGGTGGTTAGGCACTGGAACAGGTTGCCCAGAGAGGTTGTGGATGCCCCATTCCTGGCAATGTTCAAGGCCAGGCTGGGTGTGGCCCTGGGCAACCTGGTCTAGTGATTGGCATCCCTGCCCATGGCAGGGGAGTTGGAACTAGATGATTTCTAAGGTCCCTTCCAACCTGGGCCATTCTATGATTCTATGGAATCTTTTGGATTGCTAAACCAATCTACTGGGGCATTAGTAAAGATAAGACAGTCTTTCCATTGGCACAAAAGATACTAGGGTGTCTACTAGAGTCTTTAAGGAGAGCAGCCATCCTGAAAAGTCTTTGAAATAATAAAATGTATTTTCTTACAGTAGAGAGTTGTTTGGATCTCACTGAAACCCACTGCTAAATGCCTTGCATGTTGCTTTTGTTGGAGAAAAGGAAATGCATCTTTCCCATTGTTTCCATTTTCCTTGTGTTTCATGGAAGATGAGATACGCTACTGAACTCTTCAGCTCCAAAATAGCCTCACTGGTTTAGATTTTCTGAGCTTCCACATTTGTCCAGTCCTAATTACATGGCAAGAGAAAGAAGTAATCTTTGAGACCTGGGAGATAATTCCACCCTTGCAGCAAAGTTTTGCTGCAAGGTGCAAGTTTTGCACCTGTCTATAGAGACATCTCATGGTTAGGACTTGAACTATTCAAATTTTAGCCAACATGGGTGTGGGTTTCTAAGACCTTCATGTTCCTGGCAGCTGGAAGAAATCTGATTCTGATAGCTAGCAATCTGATCTTCCTTCTTCTAAAGCTCCTAATAATGCTGTCAGTTTTATCAAATGCAGATTATATAATAGAAGTTAAATCATTAGCCATCATCTTTCAGCATTTAGTTTTATATATTCTTGAGTGCTGTAAAATGTTTAATGTGAAAACAAATTCCTGTGTTGGTCCAATGAAAAAGTAAAGGCTTAAACTGCTGCATATTTCTGATTTTTTACATTCTTCTCTAATCCTATTTATCTAATATTGTGAAGAAGACTATTCACAATTGTTTCTAAATACATGTATTTTGAATGCCATAAAGCTAGTTATCATAAACTCACTAAAAAGGTAAAAGATTACTTTTATATTTTTCCTGTTAATTATTAGCAATTCATAGTCATTTTACTAGCATGTATTTTAACTTAAATAGTACAGCTATTACTGGGTAAGTGTACTCAAAATAGCCACATTTGAAAACTGGTAATTTCTTTGCACTTAACTGCTTTACTTGATCGCTGAAAAGGAGCTAAAAGTAAAATGTTCTACACTCTATTTATAGTCACAGCTTCTTAACTTTTTTATTTATTCATTAAACATTTTTCCTGGTAATTCCTAAAATACAGCATTTTGTCTGAGTGTTCAGTTAGAGACACTGTGTTCTAGTGCTAATTGGTCCCAAGAAGTTCCTGATACCTCACAGTGAGGCAGGTCCATGTGCGTAGCTGGAAAAATATAGAAGTAATCTTTACCTTTGCTAATGAGCTGATGATAACAAGTTTTTTCACTGTATATAAATTATATACAAATGTCTACAGATTACTTTTGCTATTTAACTTGTTTTAAAGATTTATGGTGACTTCTCTACATTGAACATGCTAGATATGCCAGAAAATTATTTCTAACCTTTTTATAAAAATAATACAATAAGATAATAAAAATCAAAACAATATTACAATTTAATAGAATAATATAATTTTCTCTGTTGCACAAGGAATTTCTATCAGAACAGAACACTAGTTAAAAGTGAGTTTATTTGGTTATATATGGCTGTCTATCAAGCAACTATGTCCATTCTCTATTCTGGAAATTTTTACTTTAATAAGGAAACACTGAGGCCTCAATAACTTCAGCTCTTCTGCATACACTAAAAGCCTCCTCATATACTTGCACAACGAGAGGCAAAATGCCTCCAGAGTCATCTGTGCAGAAATCTAGTGTTGGCTTCCCTGCAGTGCTCACCTTTACTGGCTGTGAGGGTTCAATGACAAATTTAGGTTTGGGATACCCATCGTACAGCGTTCCTCTTTACTTCACTAAGAGATGAAATTTTATACTCAACAATCTCCTTGTTTTCTGCATTGAGCAATAATTAATATCCAGTTTTGGAAAGGTGCACATTTGAACAGTCACTCTCTTGTGAGGACTGATGTGAAGAAAGGAAAACAAAAAGGGAAAAAACCCTATCTAACCATATCTTCAAAGCTGTTTAGGTCACTAAAACATTTGGGAGACAACGGAAGTTCAGGAGCTTGATATCTGAAGATTTTTGAAGAGCTAGGGATTAGTTTATACCTGAATCACCTTTGACTACAAATTTCTCTATGTATTCCAGCATTTACAGAGACTGTAAGTATGAGTAAAAACTTTTATGACTTTAAAGTAAATATTGTATTAAAGTTTCCTCTCTCCATCTTATTTAGTGATTGGCATTGCTTTGTGCTTTGACGTATCTCCAGGAAATATAATGAGTTAACTTCTGGATATTACTACTCCTGTAGCTCTTATTTTAAGTTCAACAGATGCATGAACTTATGGAGAGAGTATAAAGATTTTTTTTTTCTGGAATTTAGGTTAAACAAGTTTAGTAAAAGAATCTCTAAACTCACACATGTCAAATATTAAGAGTTATAGGTTTTGGACATAAGCTGGGTGGCAATTAAATGTACAGACATATTTAGCAGTTGAAAGCAAACACCAAGTCTACTAAAACGATAAGATTTAAACAAAAGTCTAAAAATAGTTTCAGCACTCAGATAGAAACATTCTGTCATGCAGGTGCTCATCGGAAGGTTGGCAGACACTCATTTCAGTAACGGAGGAAGCCTGAGAAGGAAAATTATCAAGATCTCACATATCTGTCTAACACTGTATTTTTTGCTATATAACTTGCTACAAAGCAAAAGTACAAGCCCCTTGAAGCAAAGAAGGTCCTCCAGAGCTGCAGAGGTTGGGAGATGAATGGCGTGCCCTGCCTCTCCCCTGCTCATTATTTAGGTAGTTGTTTGTGTTCTCTAAGTAAAAAATACATGCTGCTAAGAACCCCCTATTGAAAGCATTTTTAATGCTAACAGAGTTCCCAAAGTCTTGGTTTTTTACATTAAAATCCATGATATTTATATGTACTATTTGTGTGTCTTGTGTTACAGCTCTGCTGCTGTCCGGTATGGATTCAGGCATGGTGCAGAGTTGTACACTCTGACTTGGTTCAGCTGCACTCGGTGCACGATGAAGGGTGGAGAATGCAGAAATCCCTTTCCTGCTGTGCCCACAACCCTGAAACAAGCCATCACTGTGTTGCTTCTTCCAGCTGAGGAGCATTCTCTGGACACATCCACTGCAGGGCTGGCAGAAGGAGCCTTCACAGTCACAGCTTGTGACAGGCAAGCTGGAACACGTGCCAGAAAAGGGTCTATGCTAAAAATGGTTCCATGGAGCCCAATATCTGATCCATAAATTAAAAACACATAATGTGAACTAGTCCCCTTAGGTATAAATTGCATTTATTTATTTTTATTTTCAGAATCTCATCTGTTTTCATCTATAGTCAGAAACTCCAAGATTTTTGCCTTGTAATAGGCAATCTTCAACTCTGAAAGTGTACTGAATATTGATTTCACAGGAAATAGAAAATCAAGGAGCTTGATTCATCTTAGGATGGTATAACTAATGAAGTTAAATTTGAACTTGCTATAAAACAGGAAAAAGAAGGATTAAATCAGTGTGCTGTTAGTGTGACAACAGAGCATCTGGACTGTTCTACCTAATACTTTATAGCAGGGAAACAACTTGTTCTGTGGAAATAATAACCTAATTAGCTCCCTTTTTTAACCTTAGATCTTCCATAAATTGTTACTGAACATCTCCCTGCACTTCTTGTATTAAACTCCATATTCCAAGATGTGCTGAATCTTTTTTTGCATTTTGCAGCAACATTGGAAACTCAATATTCAAATTACAATTGCTAATCCTGTTAAGTCTACATTAACTAAGATTAATGATTGACAGTATACAGTTAATACATTTGCTGAGTGCAAGGCAAAGCACAGTCACTCCTTTCTGTTGACTAAAATTATTAATTTATATAGAATTACAATCATAAGAAAATCTGAGCTATTTAGAGATACAAGTCTGAAATAAATTAAATATACAGCAATGTTCTAAAATGAGTTTTAAAACCTGATATTGAACTCAATAAAAGCCAGGGTATTTTAAGTGGAACAGAAAGCACTTACTGGTAGATCAATTTATTTGGGCATTAATAATAGCAGATCACAGGTTTTGTATCATGTTACTCTGAAATAGTTGACAGAAATTAATGCCTTTTTGTTTTTCTAATTTTCTTCTGTAAGGAATACTGCTTTTTGCTGTGTTACTAAAAAGGTTTCTTCAGCATTCAAAAACCTTAGTATTACATTTTTGAAATAATCTGTTTTTTAGGTTTATAAAAAATGTTTGTGTGTACTTATGTACATTTTGGCTTGCAGAAAAAATAGAGGTGATTTCAAGAACTAGCATTACATTTCAGGAAGCAACAAGAATCTTTCAGAAAAACTTAGTTCTTATTAAAACAGGTTTTTCTGGTTTATAATTTCTCAATTTGTAGCTTTATATAATTTTAAAGTACTTACTGTGTTAACTCCCATTTAAGCTCAGCAACACAATGAAAGTTTTTAATATCACTAAGCTTTTGTTTCAAGTGCCAATTACAATTCCACTAACATTTTGAAAAATGTATTACATGTTCCTGTGTAAAATGAGTTAGTAGTGAGTCAGAGAATATAAATCTGTAAATTTCTATACATTTTAACACACGACCATAAATTATTCAGTATACTAATTACTCCTTAACATCTTCTTTATCTTGCCTCTTATGTATAAGAACTATCTTTTACAACTGAAACAGTGCCTTCTCCTGCTTGGCTTTCAGAAAGAGGTTCTGCAATAGTTGAAAAAAAACATGAAAGGAAATATTTTATTGAAAATTTGGTTGGAGAATGTCTAGAATGGCTTAGCTATGGAAGACACTGTTTGCTTTGAACTGGGATATTTTTAAGTCTAGAGTTAGAATTTGTTTTTGCAGAGTGGGACTGTCTGAAAAATACCTCTGAAAATGTAAAGTATCCAGAAATTAGCAAGTACAAGTTCGGCCATGCATCGTATTCCACATCCTGTTTTATCTGCCTTCTGACAGCCATCACACAATCAGTCTGTGATAGAACCACGGGTACATCCAGCTTGCCTAGGCTTTCATCCTGTGCTGTAACAGAAGGTGCTTTTTTCCATACTATAAATGATTGTTCCTTTAATCACAGTACATTCTGCACACTTAATGAGGTAGAGGAATGTTATCATGTCATTAAAGACTGTATCATGATATATAATAAATGAGAGATGATTTAAGAGTACATCATTTCTGGTGTGCTCAAATTTGCAACTCTAATTTTCTTCTTTTTGTGTGTTATTTATGGTGATTATAAAACCAAATTCTGTTATATGCAACTATATTAAGACTGCATAGATCACTACCTAGATTCTCCTAGAAGGTCTGATAAGGCACATGGAGGAGAGGGAGGTGATCAGAGACAGTCAGCATGGCTTCACTAAGGGTAGATCCTGTCTGACAAACCTAGTGGCTTTCTACGATACTGTGACTACCTCAGTGGACAAGGGACAGCCTGTGGATGTGATCTATCTGGACTTGTGCAAGGCCTTTGACACGGTCACCCACAACATTCTACTGGCCAAGTGAGAGAGCTATGAATTTGATGGATGGAATGTTTAGTGGATAAGGAACTGGCTAGATGGTCGCATCCAGAGCGTAGTGGTCAATGGCTCGAAGTCCAGCTGGAGATCAGTGACAAGTGGTGTCCCTCAGGGCTCTGTGCTGGGGCCTGTTCTGTTTAATATTTTTATAAACAATATCAACAGCGTCATTGAGTGCACCATCAGCAAGTTTGCAGAT
>VWZO01015149.1:333496-343741 GCA_013396975.1 Bucco capensis
TGTCCAGTTCTGGAGCCCTCAATACAGAAAGGACAATGGACCTCATGAAGCAAGTCCAGAGGAGGGCCACGAGAATGATTAAGGGACTGGAACACCTCTCCTACGAGGACAGGCTGAGGGAGCTGGGATTGTTCAGCCTAGAGAAGAGAAGGCTTCGGGGAGGACCTACTAGTGACCTTCCAGTATCCAAAAGGAACTTACAAGAAGGCTGGAGAGGGCCTGTTTACAAAGGGCTGTAGTGAAAGGCCAAGGGGCAATGGTTTTAAATTAGAGAAGAGTAGATTTAGACTGGATATTAGAAAGAAGTTCCTCACCACATGGGTGGTGGAACACTGGCACAGGTTGCCCAGGGAGCTGGTTGAGGCCCCATCCCTGGAGGCATTGCAGGTGAGGCTTGCCAGGGCTCTGGGCAACCTGATGTAGTTGGGGATGTCCCTGCCCACTGCAGGGGGGTTGGACTAGATGACCTCTGGAGGTCCCTTCCAACTCAAACCATTCTATGGTTCTACCTGTTTTACTCAGGCCATCTACTTTCACAGCCTTTGGAATTTCACAGGTATTTAAATTTATTAACTCTATATAGCCTCTTATAGATATCACCCCAAAGATCTCTCCTGTAACCTGACTAGTAGCCCCTTACAGAATTTCAACCGTGTGCTGAAAATCTCTGCTTATAGCTTATCAAGTAAGTAGTAGTTATAAACAAGGCAAAGATACTCATTCTTCTTTAAGTAATTAATCTTTAGTCACCTCACTGCTTCCCTCCTAGTGCCTAGTTTCCATAATTTAGAACATGTCAAAGTACTAAAACTATTGAAACACCCAAATTTATTTGGGAACCAAGGCATTAATACAGAGAGACAAGCAAAAAAAACCCAAGACAACTAACAAAACAAAACAAACAAAAAAATCCCCAGACAAAAAACTTAAAACACAGGTCTTGAAAATTACACTGTCCAGGTATAAACACTTAGGATAACTATCTATGGAGATCTACCTAAAGTACCTTTTTGATAGCTCAGTGTCAGCGTTTTTAAAATATAATTATTTCTGAGGTAACAAGCCAAGATAAACAATGGCACCAAGCAATAACAAATTGACTGTAATGTCTGAGTCAACAACATCAATTCCTTAGTGAACCTAAGGGGAAAAGAAGCTTAATTAAAACATACTTCCCTCCGTGGAGGTTCTTTTCCAAAGATTACCTTGAAGGTAGTGTGTACAAAGTCAGGGAAATAGTTGGATACTGAAAGGGCCTACACACAGGCATGGAGCACAGGTAAATCCTACTCTAACCTTCAGAGAAAAACAGCTTAAAGCTAGGTCTGCTAATCTGGTTTTGAATTTTGACCATGATGTATAAGCATTGCTTTTTGAAATTATTTATAATTGCTACTTTGAAAAAAAAAATCCTCACAAAATTAAAAAAAAAAATGGGTGGAGGGGAATGAAAGGAGAATTTGTTTAATAGGTAGAACTGATTCTACACTGTTCTCATATAAATCATTATTTCTCTCTTTAATTGCCAAATATATGCAGAACAAGAACTGGCCAATGAGGTTTCTTCCCCTTCACTCCTATGATAAATCTTCAGGAAGTAGCTTTCCCAGCCAACTGAAAATCTGTTTCAGGATTAAAACAAGAGAAAATACTGAGCCCAGGCATCAGAAAGATTTGTGATAAGTTAGAATTTATAGTAGTGAATTATTCAGACCCCAAACAGTAGAGTAAAGTACTGGAAATGGAGGTACATTGTTAGTAAAATTGCAAAAAAAGTTGCAAAGCAACCTCTCAGAAACTTGCATTCGCTATATCTAATCATTATGTTTCTTATAAATGGAAAACAGTTATTAAAACAGGTTGTCAAAGTTTTACCACCTCCATTTAGTATTTTCCTTTAGAAATGAGCTGCTTTTAAGCCATGGTTTAATTCTACATTGTTTTCATCTTAAAACAATATTAATAAACAATGCGCCAGATAGACCTCAATCACTCTAATTTTATTTTACCCCAGATTCCACTTTCGAATTTTCTCTTACATTAGTTCTAGGCAGAATCTGTCTCCCAATTTGCTCACAGTATAGCCTTGATAACACGCAGTAATTGTTTTTTTCTGAATCTGTGTTGTCAAAAAATGGCCATCTGTGCTTTCATGTGTACATTTAACCTATTGATCTGGATATTAGAGGCACAGTGACAATCTTATTACTTTTTTGGCATTAAGTTCTTTATTAAAAATGGACAGTGTACTCCACGTGTCATTTTGGGCAGGAGCTTAATATGAATTCTCCAGTCAAAGAATTTAATTCCCATATTAGTGGAAAACATCTATATCATGCAAAGCTGTCTAATGATGCGTGTTCCTCAGAGGTAGCTGCATCATATTTCCCTCTCATGCTTTGACAGGCACAGCTGTAGACTGTCCATTTCCAGAAATAGCTCTGCCAGTGCAAACATAACTTTCCTGATGCTTGACATACCTACCTGTATCTGTGTCTTCTGCCTCTATTGCCTGACACAGATCAGTGACCACAGACACCTTTCCTTCTCCCTCCAGCAGGAGAACGTCCTGAGGGAGCCCCCTGCCTCCCCTCATCCTCCTGTGTATGGGTATGGAGATCAGGTGGATGCACAGGATAAGTTGCCTAAATTTTGCAGGCTGAATTTCCTGGTGAGTTTTAGGAGACAATAAACTGAGCTGATGCTTTGGAGATGTTTTTGTAGTATTTTAATGGAAGCAACTTCTTTGGCATGGACCTAAATGGCTTGGGAAAACTCTCTTTAAAAAGTGGAAGTATTATTTCCAAGTGAAATTTATCACTGAGAATGTTGTCAGCACTTTTATGTGTGGTGTAGAAATAATACTTGGATGACTTTGAAAAGAGGACTCAATGCTTTGCACCACAGCATTTCAAGAAATAGTTTTAAGTAAGACTAATTAACTTCAAAGAAGGAAGGAGTAAAAAGGGAGGGTTTCTTATTTATTTTTTAGCTAAGTGCTGTCTTAAATTAAATGAAACATGAAAAATTAAAATTGTTACAGTGCCACTCCTATAATTTGATCACTGTTTAATTTGATTTTTTTGTTTTATTTAATCAGAGCCACAGGAACCAGCTCATTTGTATTGTAAATTACACAACTTCTGCCCTTTATTTCATATACGGTTGATCACTTTTGGCAGATAAGATTGGATTATCTAATCATTGGCTATATGAAATTGCCATTTAATCAATAGGGAAGGTCAAAATTTCTAAATGTGATCCAGAAACAAAGTATCTAAGGAAGTTAGAGGCTGGTAAAATCCAACTAAACTTTTATATATTTGAGATATTATTATTGACTATAAGGTCATTATTGCTGTAACAAACAGCTGTCTTTAACTTCTCTTGCCACTTACAGTTTGATGACCAAACCTATGGCTCTGCTTATTGATTATAGCTACTGACGACTTGATGGAGTTAGCTTTTTCGCTCATAGTGTCTTTGATTATTCTCTGAGTCAAGAGATAGCAAGTTTTATACTGCTTCTTCTGCAAATATGTAGTTAACAGATAGACATCTTCAGTAACTGAATATGTCACTGTGAATACAAAACTAATCTCTTACTGTTTAAAAGACATCTGCACTTATTATTTGATAGTCTGTAGACAGTGACAAACTGGCAGAATATGTTTCATCCTTACTGCTCCATCAGCAGCCATGTAAGCCAAGCAATAATACAGCATGCTGCACTCTACCTTTTGAGTTGTAGATGTCTTAGGTTGGAGCTTTTGCTCCTTACTACCCTGCCCACACGTTTTTACCTTTTTCTGGATAACAGTTTTTGTTCTCAGGTTATCCTCTGGTTCAAGACTACACTAACTAACTTCTATCACACATCTGCAGTTTTGCCAAATGTTTGAAATGGATGTGGAGATGTCTGGTTTGAATGGCTTCTGCTATATGCTCCTCTTACTTTGGTGGCATTTGTTTCATACCCTTCTTATCAAACATAAATCCAAATATATTCCCAACTAAGTGACTCTTAGTAGTCCATTCTCCAGATTTTATTTCAAATATTAATTTCATCTGGTTTGTTTGTTTGTTTGTTTTTAATTTATTTTATACAGCGTATTCATTTGTAAAAAGGTCCATTAATACCACATTTGCACAGAAGGATGAATAGATGCCTGAAAGCTTAATTATCACAATAAACACATCTGGCTACCCATGCAGAGAATTTTGCTGGCCTATAGAGACAGAATAGGAAGATTTAGTGCCTACAAGTAGGGAAATATGTTGTTTGGGGAAAGGTCTGTTCCTAACATATATAATATTCAGTAGGATGAAGGATTAGGAAGAGAGACTGCTGGTCTCGTGCAAGTTTGACAGTCAAAAGCTGGGGTGAGCAGAAAATATTTGTGTCTGATCTTGCTTAGAGTCTTCTGGAGAAGAGTTTCCTGTTCAGTGACAACCCAAGACCTTCATGCATTCTATAACTCTTTGTGGAGGTATAGGGGAAGGAACTGAAAATGATCATAACAGCAATGTTGAAATAGTTTTACATGAGTAATTCTTGCTGAGGCTTATATACCTTATTTGGAATTTCCTGTGTAAACTAGTATTCTGAAAGTAGCAGATTAAATGAGTCAGAGGAGCAGGACCATCCTGCAGAAGAGAAAGGTGATGACAACAGACCAGTGATGATAGTGATAGGCAATGACAGCTGGATCATAAGAAGGATGTGCTCTGCCCTGTGGCTGCCATTAAGACAGTTTGCCTTCAGACAATACCTGAGGTTTCTCCTGGCACACAAATTGCTATTCCCACCTCTATGGGCCTCACAAAGCGATCAAGGATTGTTAGGGGTATGTGAAGCTGAGCCAAATTAGAGTATAACAGGAAACAAGTCATGGGACTGAGACATGCACGTTTCTTAACTCTCATGACACACTGCCTCAGCTCTCCATTGACCAAGAAGATATTTTAGTAACTCTCTATATTCCTCATTCTGGGAATATATTTTCCCACTTGCTTGCATTTTCACAGGTAGAAACCAAGTTAGTAACAAAATGCCTCCATTTCTAAACCACAGGTGTATATAGGGAAATACAGAAAACTTTTTAGGTGGTCTGATTGTAATAGGACAAGGGGGAATGGTTATAAACTGAAGGAGGGGAAATTTAGATTGGAGATTAGAAGGAAGTTCTTTACCCAGAGGGTGGTTAGGCACTGGAACAGGTTGCCCAGAGAGGTTGTGGATGCCCCATCCCTGCCAGTGTTCAAGGTCAGGTTGGATGTGGCCCTGGGCAACCTGGTCTAGTGTGTGGCATCCCTGCCCATGGCAGGGGGGTTGGAACTAGATGATCTTTAAGGTCCCTTCCAATCTGGCCATTCTATGAATCTATGAAATAGTCCAGTTTATCTTTCCAAACTAACTGTACTCCAAAGTGGTTAAACATAAATAATTACCTGCTGATCTCACATGCAATCAGACAGCTGCTGTGTTCATTCAAGACCAAATTCAATCACAATGTAATAATGGCTTGACCTATATGAATCCAGCGTTTATTGCTTTTGTAGCCATTTTTTCTTCAGCTGCTTTTCCTAGTGTGAATTTTGCTTGTGTTGTTTGTTTCTGAAGGCCCATTAGTCTTACTTCTATACCGAGCAAAATTATGGAGAGGATCATTGTGGGAACCATAGATAAGCACCTCACAGATAACGCGATTATTAGTCTTAGTCAGCATGGGTTCATAAAAGGAAAGCCTTGTTTGACAAACTTGATTTCCTTTTTCGATGAAATCACCTATCAAGTTATCAAGGGAGACCAGCTGATGTCCATCTTCTTGGAGCTCAGTAAAGCTTTTGACACTGTCTCCAGTAGTATTCTTTCAGAGAAAATGTCAAGTATTAAGCTAGATAAAAAAATCATCAGGTGGGTACACAATGGGCTCAGAGATAGAGCCCAGAATGTTGNAAGATGATTAAGGGCTTGGAGGGGAAGACATATGAAGAAAGGCTGAAATCACTTGGCATGTTCAGTCTGGAGAAGAGAAGACTGAGGAGGGATCTCATAGCAGTTTATAACCTCCTCACCAGAGAGGGTGGAGTTGGGGCTAAGCTCTTCTCTTTAGTGGGTAGTGAAAGGACATGGGGGAATGGTATGAAGCTGTCCTGGGGGAGATTCAGGCTGGATGTTAAAAAAAATTTTTCACCCAGAGGGTGGTGGAGCATTGGAGCAGGCTCTCCAGGGAGGTGATCATGGCTCCAAATCTTGTGGAGTTTAAGAGATGCTTGGACAATGCCCTTAGTCACCTCGTGTGATCTTAGGGTTTTTGTCCTGTACCTAATGGGAGTTGGACTTGATGATCCTTGTGGGTCCCTTCCAACTCTGATTGTTCTATGATTCTATCTTCAGAGTACATGACAGGCAAAGAATGAAAAAAACATTGCATTTATTTTAGCAGTCAACAGAACAGTAAAACTATATATATTAAAAAAAAAGGTCCAAGGATCTTTTCCCAGTCTTCAACTCATAAAAAATAGACTGAAAAACACACACCTGTATTTTGTACAGAAGTTTAAAAGACGAAGCAACAGGTCAAAATCAAGTTGCAAACCTCTCAAGAACAGTAAGACAGTAAACTTGACGTTGCATGATATTTGACATACAGCAAATCACTATTTACATTTTATCCCAAAACATTTACCTGAGAAAAGGTCATGGCGTTAAATCTGGAGACATTTACAGCAATTGCCAAATGTTTACTATCTACATGAATGTCATGCTTCTTAGTCAAAAGAAGGTTGATGTGCTAAATGTCAATTATTTCAAGTTGTTTGATGGCAGCACAGATTGCCAAGCAATATAAAAAGAGGTTTAATAAATATTATATACACTGTTAACCATTAATCTTTCCTAGCAGAGGTTAGAGTTTCACAAAGAGAGGATTTATGACAAGCAACAGTGCAGGACATTAAAACTCAATTATTGCTGTCCTGGATGAAGGCATTATCATTAAGTTGTGGAAGCAGTACCTTGTTTCTTCTGATACTGCTGTCAAACTTGGGAAAGCATTTGGGACAATTAAATTACTTCAGGAAATCATGCCATTATATTTCTTCTTGCAATATTTTGTCCTTTTTAGAACAAGCAATGAAAGGACTAGTCAGTATCCTTTGCAAGAAATCTAGAAATTCTAATTGCATCTTCTATTGAACAGTGAGCTCAGGTCCTTGGAGCTAACCCAAAAGTTAGTCCTATAGGAATAGAGGTTAATGGCATCAAAATTTCATGTGTATTAAGTACATATACAAGCTATGGGTGTCTAATAACCTACACATCCACCTACTCCAGAGAAATATTACTAGAAAACATTGCTCAGAGGGAAGTACTTGGTTGTCAGGACAGGAAACTCCTTGAACAGAGTTGTAGAAAAAAAGCAATTGGGACTTTAAACTTAGAGTATGATTTCTATACACAAAGTTCAGAACATTTATTGGCATGCTACATACGTCTGAAGTCCTGGCTGATTCCTTGTGGAGTTAGAAAACATCATTCCAGAAGGTCTAGACAGAGTATTTAAAATACATGTCTTTGAAAAAATTTGATTCCTTTGCTAAAAAAGGGCACATGATGAGTTGTAGAGAGTGATGAGGCTTTCTATTCCTCAAACTAAACAGTCCCAGCTCCTTCAATCACTCTTCAGAAGATTTCTTCTCCAGTCCCTTCCCCGGCTTTGTTGCCTCCTCTGCACTAGCTCCAGCACCTCAAGGTCTTTCTTGTATTGAGGTGCCCCAAACTGAACACAGGACTTGAGGTGTGGCCTCACCAGTGCTGAGTCCAGTGGGACAATCCCCTCCCTACTCCTGCTGCTCATACTATGTCTAATCTTCTTGCCAGCCCCTGTACAAATAATGAGATGTCTCTCTGGACGTATCTGAACGTCTGGCTGTCAAAATCTAGATTTCTTAGGTAGGTATATTTTTACTACCCTGGTT
Organism: Bucco capensis; assembly: GCA_013396975.1. NCBI lineage: Eukaryota > Metazoa > Chordata > Aves > Piciformes > Bucconidae > Bucco > Bucco capensis. The sequence goes on from VWZO01015149.1 coordinate 341,480, forward strand.
TAAAAAAAGTCTGATGTGAAATGTTGACTGCTCAGTTTTGGCTGGAAGCTCTTTGTATCTTTATCTAAATACATGTACTATATATATTCCTATATACTCTCTCTGTACATAATTATTCTAGGTCATCAGCTTACTTGCATAACCTAAAGAATGCAAACTTTTTTTTCTTTCAAGCTATAAACTGATTATTTCTTCAAATCATAATTCCAAATGTTGTATCTTACCTTTCTTACATTTTTTCCCAGAAATTTAATCTAGTTGCCAATAACTGAGCAGAATGTTCAGTGCCAGTGCTCTACGATGAATTAGAAATTTTCTGTAAGATACAACAGGCAAAGCCAAAAACAAAATAAATTTTACTTCACAGTGCATAAATCTCTGACCTTGTTTCCTAATTCTTGATGATATCCCAGATCCACAAACATTGTGAGAGCTCCCAGTGTTAATAACTCTGAAAGTAATGCTTATAATCTGTTAGAATATTGTATAACCATCAGAAAATTGTTTTGACTTCTTCACTGTCACTGCAGGTAAAGCTGCCACTGTGATCCTAACACCACAGCTAAACAAATTCAGAATAACAATGTTTACCCAAAAAATTTATTTTCTCTCTTACCATTGAATAATTGAGCAGGTATCAAATAGCAATGTTTCAATTATTCATTAAGTTATTTCACTTACTAGAAAGATGGCTGTAGGCAAATAAGTGTCACTTGTATTAAACTGTGAACATCTTCATGAGGTTTGCTAATCATATCTTCACGGCTTAGGCCACAGAGAATCTTTATTCATATATGGAAACACAGTAAAAGCACTCAGTGTTTGCCAAAGAACAATTCTGACAGCAAGGAGGATGATTTCCTTTCTTCCCTCTCTGTCTTCTGGTAGATTAACTCAAAAGTCTAGTTTATTTGGTGAGATTGCAATAATAATTTTAATGAAACTTTTCATAGAAGATGGTAACATTTCCATCCTCTCTCCTCCCCACTCCAGCAACCAAGCCCTTTAACATAGGACATTGTCCTGGTTTGAGTTATGGCCCTAAAATGACCCAACGAAGTATTCCATTCCACATACTTCATATTCAGTATAAAACTGAGGATCAGTTCCTGGAACTTTCACACTAAGCTTGGGACTTGGGGTCTCTTGCATAAAGCCTTAGACCCAAGCAAGGCAGGTGCATGATTGAGCTATTTAGCACCCAATTAACAGCAAATACAAAAAAGGAGAGTTTGGAGCTTCTCCCCTTTCTGAGGGTTAAGCACCTGAGAGCTGAGCACCTGAACCATCTGGGCTCATCTTGGGTGGTGGACTGGTAACTCTCCTTGTGAGGATCAGAAGCCCATTTCTGCTGTTGCAGAACTCTGTCTGTTCTTCCTTCAATCTCAATCCAAGAGTTCCTGAATCCAGTTCCAGGATCCAGCCCCTGAGTCTGATTCCCCCTGCTGCTAAGTCCCTGGGCAGCCTGTTCCAGTGTTCTGTTACCCTCACTGCGAAAAAGTTCTTCCTTCTGTTTACACTAAACCTCCTATACTCCAACTTACTCCCATTGTCTCTTGTTCCAACACTGGATGACATTGAGAAGAGCCTGACTCCGTCATCCTGATGCTCGCCCTTAACATATTTGTATACATTGATGATGTCCCCCCTCAGTCTCCTCTTCCCAGACTAGACACCCAGCTCTCTCAGCCTGTCCTTGTAGGGTAGATGCTGCACTTGCTTAATAATCTTGGTGGCCCTGTGCTGGACTATCTCCAGTAGCTCCCTGTCCTTTTTGAAGTGGGGGCCCAGAACTGGACACAGTATTCCAGGTGGGGCCTCACCAGTGCAGAGTAGAGGGGGAGGATAACCTCTCTCAGTCTGCTGACCACACTCTTCGTAATGCATCCTAGGATGCTATTTGTCTTCTTGGCCGCAAGGGCACATCGCTGGCTCGTATCATCCTCTTGTCCACCAGTACCCCTAGGCCCTTTTCCCCAGAGCTGTTCTCCCACAGATCAGCTCCCAGCCTGTACTGATACATGGGGTTGTTCTTCCCCAGGTGCAGTACTTTGCACTTGCTCCTGTTAAATCGCATTAAATTTCTCCCTGCCCAACTTACCAGCCTGTCCAGGTCACACTGGATGGCAGCACAGCCTTCTGGTATGTCAGACACTCCTCCAAGCTTGATACCATCTGCAAACTTCCTGAGGGTACTCTCCCTTAATTCAGGTCATTGATGAATATATCGAATAGCAATGGACCCAGCACTGACCCTTGGGG
>VWZO01015150.1:0-37159 GCA_013396975.1 Bucco capensis
TATATATATAATATATATTTTTATATATATATTTATACTTTATATATATGCACACATACAAAGAGCTCAGCTCACAGATCAAGTAGCCTCTAAAAGCATATTATGAAATGAATTTACTTAGCTGCCCCATGTCTCACCTATTCACCAGTAGTGTGTCTTTCTTCTTATCAGCTACAAAGTCCTTCTCTAGAGCTGTGCCTGGAGTTCCTTTATAGCTCCTGAGCTAGTGACTGGGGACATTTAGTCTTTGGCATTGTCTCCATTTTATTTAATCTATTAGGTTTGTCTCTTTCTTAGTGTTTTGGTTTGGTTTGAATTCCCCTTTACTTATTATCCCTCCATCAATAAGAAGGTCCTTCCATGGATAGCCTTAATGAAGTCCCTTCCTCTGAGCTTCCACTCTTCCAATTAGTTTTAAAAGGTGACTGGAAATATAGTTCATCAACATTACATCTAAAATATTATGTACATGCAGTTTACTTTATATATGGTAGTTGAAAAAGATATTATCTCAAAAATCATATCTAAAAGAACATGACAACTCTTCCCACCTCCTGGAGTCTTTGGGACCTCAGAGCTACCCTCAGAAGGGAGAGGAAAATAGGCAACTTTCTCCTCTTTTAAATCTCACTGACTGTTAAGACTTGTTCAGCTATCACAAGAGAAAACATTGTTTACAATCTCCTTTTTCCCTGTGCTGTTAAGCCAGACAACAGGGAAGGAGTTAACAATCCAAACAGTGATGCTGCTTATCAGGTATTTGTGGCTCTTGCTTCCACAGATGTCATCTGAAATGGGAAGAAAATGACACACATCTACAGCAACATGCTGAGGGTGAAATATCTTTTATTAAGCTGTCTGCAGAGTGAAGCCTCAGTGAAATGTTTGACAAGGAAGAATATGTGTTAAGCAATGTTGTCTGACTGATTTTTAAGGCAAAATGGAAATGATATTGCCACAGACAGCTGATAGGGGAAAAAAATGTTCTCCTAAACAAAGATCAGGCCAGGTCTTTTTATTTGTCTTCCCTTTTACCCCTCCACTCCTTTCCATACAGCACAGTCACCTTTCTAGAGAGGAATTCTTCAGCTTCTTAGCTTTGTTCTACATTAAAAGAAATGCTTGTAAAAAGTAATATAAACTGTCAGGACATCTACAGTAAGAGTAGTACCAAGATAACTACTGAAGAGCAAAGAGAACATAATTAGACTATGAGATGACAAGATGTATCCTGTTTGTGAAGATGCAAATCCTGTGCCTAAAATTGCACCCCACATGAGAAAAAAAAAACAACCCTACTTCTGATGATGCATCTCCATTTAGCTTTATTCTAGCAAGCAGGTTTTTCAATGTTCAGCAGAAGTTAGGATGCTTTCATTAACTTGTAGTTGAGTTTTCGAATTTGTAATGGTGGAAGGACTTCACTAACATCTTCTTTTAATAATTTATGTGTCACTCTTTGCTATTTCTTTTTGTGACTACTGAGTAACTACTGAGTGAAGCAGCTTCTCTTAGCATGTGCTTTGAGCTGTGCTCCACAACAACATGCATGCAGCTGGATAGGTGGTATGAGAAATAGGAATTTAAAGGGGTCAGAAGACATGAAAGAGCTGAAACAATGCTGTGCCTTAGATAAAATATGACATAGTTGCAGCTGCAGTGACCCTTTCTTTCTGCACCTTGATTTTATGATGCACTCATACCCACAACTAATAGGTGAAGGTTTTTCTCTTTTCCTGCTTTAGTCTCCCACCCTGATGTTCTGTCGAATTGTGCTCATTTTACTTGACTTTTTGAAGCTAGCTGTCTCTAAAATAAATATTCAGCCCTAGTGAATGGTTGCATGAAGGTCAGCAGCAGTGAACTGATAGAGTCAAAGCAATTTGAAGAGGATTCCATTTAACAACAGAGTCCATTTAACAATCACACTCTATTGTTATCTAGTCCCCAGGCAATTTTACTCATGCTTGGCCATGGGGTTGTTATTCCAAAGACACTGTATGGTAATAAAAAACTATATGACAACAAATGCCCTGATGAAAATCAAGAGAAATATCCCTGACCTATGGGTGGAAAAGCTCAGTGGAGATCTTTTTGGCATTAGCTATAACCCAGAGAAATCACCAACATTCATTAGTCAGAGGTTCTATAGGGAACACTTTATTTTACTACTCCCATGGGCATGTTTTACTCTCTCATTTTTTTAAAATATGGCTATTTTTAATTCACTGAATCTTGTAAATATCATGTGAAAGTTTTCCCTGTGTTCTTCAGTGTCTAAAACTTCCAGTCTTAATACAGGTGTAATAGAAATCAAGAGATGGAAAGAATTGGATGGTTACTATGAGAATTAAGGACAAGCCATTCCTGCTTTTGAGATTCCTTATTAATCCATTCCACAAGTCTCACATATTTCTCTGCCTTCACCATGAGACCAAAGTGGTTCAGATGTTAATAAGAGTTGTGCCAAACAAAGATGATATTGGGTTTTTTCCCCATTAGTTTATAGCTTTATATATAGCTTTTTTGATTCCCTCTCTCTTGTTTCAGGGGAATAACAGTCATAGATAGATATCCAATAATAGCAATTAAAATATTTGTTTTCCCATACACAAAAACTCAAGGGAATTTGCATTTTATGTTGATTTTTGTGGGTTTGGTGTTTGTTTTTTTTCTGTTGCCTCCTATTCATTTGTACCAGTGAACCAGTTCTCAACATGCACTGAAACTTTGTGTGGTTGGTGCCATTTTAATGTGTGCAAAGATAGAAAAGAAATACTTTTTAAACACAAATCGTGTTGGATCATTTTAAGGAAAATCTCAGAATTCAAATATTTTCCAAGCATTTCTGTGCTTTGATGAAATGTAGGTGCCCATATGACCTTTAAAGCTCTGCTCCATCTTCAAATACATAATACCTTGCTATCAAAGAATAAAGAAAAATAGAGAAAAACAATAATTGTAACAGACATGGGTCTCTGTATGTGTGCCAGAGATCAATACAAGATTGATGTTGAAGGTAAGATCTTTTGTTCAAATTTACTAGGAGTTTGCTCTACCAAGACTTTCTCTGATTAAAATGAAGTAGGAGGAAGTCCAAATTGAGCCTTTCTTATTTTCTAGTATTTACCAAGTTAGAAGATGCAAAGACAAGTGAGCAGGTCACAGCAGACTGCAAGATTATTAGAGATTAAATAGTCTATCAGTGTTACAGCAGGAAAAAATGCCAAGATTCAGGTGAAAATGTCTGTTAAATTTGATGCTATCTGTACTAATCTTTATATTCCATATTTATTAGTTGCTAATTCAACATGTTTCCCTTCTTAATAACTACCTTTGTAAACTTCTCACAGTTAGTGTGCCTATTTGTTTGCTCTTTCCAATGATGTATTCACTTAACTGTTCACAAGGCCAGATGGGGCAGAAGAAGAAAACAAATTATTATAAAGTTCTGGGAAAGAAGGTGAAAAAGAAAGATTTGTAACCAAATCCAGCTGCAAGTCTACACATTCTGCTTGTATCTATTTTATGGTATGGAATTTTCATATTGAAGCCCAAGGTGAACCCTGCTTTTAATTCTGATGCTTAATGCTGAGAGCAGGAGTAGAATTCTAAGGTGAATTTTATTGAGCTGGGAAATAAATATTGGACCTGCAGATTATGTTAACCTTTTGGTATTGCACTGATCCCTTCCAACTTGTCTACCTATGTGATTTACAGGTTAGACAGTTGCTGGGCATGTTCTGTGAACCTAAGTGGAGGGAAGAAAAGTTGTGGTGGTTTTAGATTACGGCAGGTCAAGGCAAGGAAAAACTGACTCAGAGATGTGTGATCTTCCAACTCTGATTATCACCTTTCTAGTTGTCATCTCTGCTTATTGTAAGATAAAAAAGCTCCTAAGAAACTCTGTAGATGATCTTTCAAACTAGTGTTACTAAGAGAGCATTAGCCCACCCACTAAGAAATGGGGTTTGGTTTAGGCCTTTGCTTACTTCTTGGAGTTCAGAGGCAGGAAGAGGCATGTTTTTGTTTTGAATATATCTATATTCAGTGCCAGTCTTTCATCTTTATCCTTTTAGAGAGCCTTTTGAAGTCAGTCTGTTGGGGATACTTCAGTGAGATGGTTTGTTTCAATATTACTGGCCAATAAATGACATGCAGAGCAAAATGAAGCTCAGTATTTCTCCAAGAGCAAGGAAACAGCCTCAGATATATTCTAGCCACGTTCACAATCAAGAAGAAAAACATAGGGGTTTTTAGCCAAAAATAAAACAAGGAAAAGGTGACTTCTTTGATATAGCTGCAGCGACAGATAAAAGTAGGTCAGAAGAGGACAGAGATGTATGTTGCTTGATTAAAAATGAAATTAAGGGAAACTTTCATATGTCAATGTACTGTGGGTTATATATGAGCATTTTGACAAATCCTTGGCTGAAGGATATCATCAAAAACTAGAGCTCAGGACCACAATTCCTTTATATTCCCAAATCATGAGAGTAAAATAATACCAATGAATTCCAAAGAAAAGCAATTTCCTCATGGCAGCTCTGCATTCTGTGCAATGTTTTCCACCTGAGCCACAAAAACAACAGTATTATCCAACAGGAGGAAGACAGAAAGGGAGAACATTGGAGAACAGGTCCAGCAGTGCCTCTTGTTAGGTCCTAATGGAAAAAAATCCCACTTTTCTCCTTTATTTCACCCAATGTGTCACTAGTATCCTGCAGATCTTCATGAATCTGTCCAGCTAACAGTGTTAAGAATGGAAGGGTGAATGTTTAGGAAGAATACTACTAAGGAACCTTGTGGAGATGAATGGTATCCCAAAGAATAAGCTTCCTGAGGCTACTTGTCAGGAGGCAGGGAGTAAAGGGGAAGGAATGATCCTGTTGTGTGAAGTCATTGTCATAGTCACAGGTACATGGTGTCAAACTCTTTTAGCTCTATTAATAGCAAATCCACATCCCTAAATAGGGAACTGAAAGACAGCTTCTCCTTGCACAGAAGCCTAGTGAAAAAAAATCATGTTGCTCTAGAAGGAGAGAAATGTTAATAAGAGTTCAGCCAAATTTGAGTATTTCCTCCCCAAGGATGGAGTTTTTATCACTAACTGAGCACATAGACCTTTCAGACACAAGATTAATAACACAGGGAATATTAGCATCACAAATGACCACAACTTTATTCTGTGAGTCCTTTTTAGAGCTACAAAGCTAAATCTGCAAGAAAGCCTCTATGTGATGTTGGTCTTAAATTTTTTGAGCAATTTAATGGTGCCATTTAGTCAACTTCTAGAGCTGCTTAAGATGAAAATGACTTCTCACTGGTTTCTTAGATAAATGCATGCAAATTTCATAGCCTAGCTTAGGAGGTTAATCAATACATACTCTAAATATTCAAATTTATTCTTTCCAGAACACAGGAATAAACATTTTTGTCTCATTTCCTCCATGTTAAGAGTCCTTAGGTGATAATTGAATGCTGAGAAATTGTTGGGTTTTCCCTTTTTCACCCTTCTTGCCTAACAGCTGTGCTTTTTGCCTCACAAAACCTTTGGGAGTTGATTATAGGACAAAAACAATATACCTCCTAATGTGGTGTGTTCTTTTAATACACTAACTACAACAAAATACACATCTGAATAATCTAGTCAAGTCATTATATGTCCATCTAAAGCAACAGGAAAACAGGAGATGAGGGAAAACAGGAGATGGGGGAAAACAGGAGATGGGGGAAAATGACATTTTCAGGATGTGTTGCCCACCTGAAATTAACATTCAGAGGGTGAAATAGTTGACAAAGATTCAGATGGGAGGTCTGAGGAAAAGGATTGACAGATAAGGACAATGCAGTGTTTGGTGATTCTACAAAGTCTCAACCCTGAAAGGGATTAATATTTTATTCTTGAATTTCCATTTTCATTGAATATTTCAATACACTGAATAAGTGTTTCAAGCAATTTGAATTTTGCACTAAGATGCCAATAAATGGTATTTTTCATTTTGATTATAAAAGCCCATTTCTCTCTTTCCTTCAGTTCCTTGAAGAGATTATTAATGCTGTTGTGGTTACAAAGGTGTTCAAAAACCTTAGCATGGTGTGCAGAAGTATCCCTTTCATCCAACATCAATTTGAATGGAAACATTCTGTAATTCATAACCTTGAAAAGCATCTAATTGCTGCTACCTGCTTTTCATCTCATTTATTTAGTACTGTTTTAATTGAATGTTTTCTTGGTCTACAATGAAATTAACATTATTCCTAGCTAGAAACTGTCTTGGCAAGAAAATTATGGTTTCCTTTTACTATCATTTAGATGGTGTTGCTTTCTCTAAGGATTCAATAACAAGGTGCTTTAAAAAGTGATTGTTTCCCTGAAATTGCTTTGCAGGAAAGGTCACGTTGCCATTTGGAAATGCTTAGGATGTAAAAATCAGACATTCTTTTTCATGAAAGCCCAGGTGTGAAGTTGTGTGAATTCCAACATCCCTACAGGAGAGAGATTTAGATGAGCACCTTGCATAATTGTGCCACATGGAAATGAATGCAACCGTTAAAATATGTCAACTCTATTTCTGCTCCATAGAAACTCTTGCTCACAGTGGAATTGTTTATTAGAGGCACAGACTAAAAAATTCATATTTTAAGTAACAAAAAACCTAGTTGGAAGATTTAGAGTTGACCTTCTGCAGCTTTCTTCAGGTGAAAATTTCTCATTGGCAATTCAGAACTTCAATCAGTCCAACAGTTTAACTACCTAGGCAGCCTCATCTCCTCAGATGGTAAGATTGACAGAGAGATAGACACTAGGCTAGAAAAGGCATAGTATGTATGTATGTATGTATGGCTAGGCTTCGTGAACGAAGCTCCAGGGAGGGCTCCATCCACGCTCCTCATCAGCGCCTTTTCCAAGCGCGCTGATAAAAAGAGGATAGCAGATAGCACCCTCCAGCCTGCACTAGGGATTTTTTTAGGTGNCCTGAGGAGTCCTTGTGCTGTGCCTTTTGCAACTGCTCTGGTCTGTCCCAAATTGGCCTTTGGAGCCAGCAGCACTTGGAAAAAGCGCTTGGGAAGAGTGTGGATGGAGCTTTCCCCGGAGCTGTGTTCACCAAGCTTAGCCATGATGATGATGACTAAGCGATTAAACTGAAAAACATTGGTCAAGCTTACATTGGTAGCAAATACAGACACTGTTAGTACCTCTTGCCCTGGCTTTGCTTTCTCTTGCCTCTTTCAATGTGATGAGACTCAGAAAGTGCTGCTGCTAAAATCACATCAGTTTCTTTTCCAACATCACCCTGCAATACTCAGAGTCTCTTTCCCAGCTGTTGGCTGCATTCTGTTGTGGTGCTGGGATCACAGCCTGTGGATGGAGAATACAGAGCTCATCCACAATTCATCCGCAGGACTTTAGTCCCAAGTAGTTTTCAGTGCTTAAGGAATTCAGTAATTCATTGACTGTTGGCATTTCCTTCATATTTAACGATATTCCAATCCATAGATCAAAACTAAAACAAAAAGAACAATTCTAATAATGGCTTGCTCTGGCTTTCTAGATTATTAGGAGTTTGTGCAACATGAGAAATTGAGCATATTGGTGGTTTCAATGTTAGTGGTGTGCCTTCAATTGGTGTCTGAAGATCAATATCAAAACATACCAAAACTAAATACAATCTTGCTGAAAGCTGGGAGCTGAACCTTACTGACCTTATGTTCTGGCTCTGATATTGAGAACTCTTTATGGATGAAGTCTGAATATATTTTGGTTGGTGACCTCCAAACAACAACAAAAAAAATAACCCTAAACATAATCCAAGAGAATACAAGTTTTCTAGAGGAAACATCTGCAGATTACAGATAAGAAAGAAGCATGCAATCAGTGAGCTGCACTGATTTTAACTTGTACCTTGGCTAAATTATTATCCATGTTTAAATATGTTTAGATTTTTAGGTCCCTTAGCCTTTTCTCACTCCTTTTTCGCTATAGGTTTGTAACAATGATTTTCATAGTTAATGCTATTCTTCATGGTTTCCCTATTTATAGATATTTTTCTGTCTTCTTATATTAAGTCCAGCTTCCAGATACCTTCTTTCCTAAATAAGCCAAGCAAGAAAGCTAGAGAAGGTATCTGGAAGCTGGTTTTAATTCCTTTTCCCTCATGTTGCTAATTCATTTCTTCTTTTCACATATATCAAACAATCTAATACTAGATGGCTTGATGAAGGACAAAATAAAATGAAATAACAGAGCATACCCCAAATTTGGTTGTATGTAGTCCCTCAACAAATTTCAATGCCATCAATATTTTACCTTTCAGATTTATCTTTGAACATAAAATTGAAGCATTACTTTTAAGAAGCTGAATCATTTGTAATGAATGTTCTCCACGTTCATTTGTACCACTGCAGCATTGAACCTCTGACCTTAGCAGAATTACAATTAAATCAGCTCTTATTAATCATAACATTCATTTCTATTTACAGTAAATCTATAGGAAGAATTTGGCTCTTGGCCTGTAGCATATAAACAATTTGTTTGAGTTTGGGGTTTTTTTTCTACAATAGAGTAGACCAAGATCAGACTACACCAGGAGCTTTGCAGAAGATGTTGAGTTCAAGGAGATAGTGACCTTGTGCAGGCTATATTGAATCTTTGATGTAGGGCTTGAGAAACCTCTTTTATTTCTATAACCTGCAATTAGAATATCTTTGGAATGGGAAATGGTGTGGTGTCCTAGTTTGAGTCAAAACAAGGCATTCCATCCCTTATAGGTCATATTCAGTCCTTGAAACTTTGACACCAAGCTTGGCCCTTGAGGTGTCTTACATAAAGCCTAAGACCCAAGCAAAACAAGTGCATGATTAAGCTATTTAGCACATAATTAACAGCACATACAAAAAAAAGGAGAGGCTTAGATCTTCACTCTCTCTGGATGTTGAGCACCTGAGCCTTGTGAGGATCAGAAGTCCAGCTCCTCTGTTGCAGGATTCTGTCTGTTCTGCTTTCCATCCCAATCCAAGAGTTCCAGTTCCAGGATCCAGCTGCTGAGTCTGATTCCTATGTGCTGGTGAGTCCTTCTGCTACAGCATCAGTGGAGAGGTAGTTGCTATCAAGGGAGGTTTGGTTGTGCTAGTGGTTTTGTGTGTGTATATACACTTCATTTTCTTATTATTTTCATTATAGTAGTTTAAGTTTCATTTCCAATCCCCAAGTCTCTCTCTCTCTCTCTCTCTGTTAATTCCCTTTTCCTTTGTGGAGCAGGGGAAAATGGGAAAATAGAGGCTATCTGTCCCTGGATTAGTGGTTGGCCCAGCCCTAACCCTTGCCAATGGGAAGGTCCACCAGGGGCATATCCAGTGGTGTGTGAGAGAAGGATTCCTGGCCTCTGAAGGGATGCAAGATTTACTTGTCATCTATATTACTGTTTTTATTCTACCTTATTACAACAGCTATGTCATTAAGCTATTTGTTGGGCTTCTCTTCTTAGAAATCCACACCATTTCTCTCCCATATTCTCTCCCTCCACCTTAGTGCAGAACAAATAACAAACACAATCATGCCTGGAAAAGAATTTGACATATTGGAAGTGATCTAAACACAGTCCATCATAAAAGTAACTGTAAGTGCTTTTGTCTTATACAAGGGAAGAGCTGTAAAGTTGTATTTAAATTGAGTATTTATCAACTTCCATCAGCTACTTCTATTTATTTGTCGCAGTCCCACTCCAATATTTTTAGTGAGTTTTCTCTGCATAACTGATAACTCAATTACTCCTCCTAAAATGAATTTTTCACTCCATCTTTTACAACTTTTATTTCATATTTGCTGTTTACAGGCATTAATAACATTGTGTGTATTCAATGAAACAGCAGCTCTTTACAAGAGAGGATTAGACAACAGATAGAATGTGAAGTGCCAGTGAAACCAGGAATGCAATGCCTAATACAAATATGTTTCTGAACTGGCCAAAAGAATTGGTGGAACTCAAAATCATGGAAAATATCTCTTGGTTCCTTCAGGCAATTACATTGCAGAAACTCTAAGAGCATAATGCGTGCATGAAAAGATCAATGAGTGCTAAGAGTCATGGCAAATAGGTTAACATTCTGAAGAAAAGGGTCTGTTTTCTCTCCCATTTATTAAATATTTCCTCAGTTTGACAGTTAGTAAACCTGGAGATAACTCAGGAAGACTCAAATTCATACACAGATTCACAGTTTGCAAGCTCCATCTTCAGTGAGACAGATTACTAACATTCAAAAAAAAAACCCCCTCAAGCCTCAATATTTAAGAACTCAGCTGCCAGGGTTTAGACCTGAGCACCTTAATAGTGGAAATAAACTAGGACAGAGATAGTGTTAAAATGACACAAAATACCAGACAAGAAAATGGAGAGCAAGTAAAACTTGGTGTCATGCTTTCTAAAAGGTATTTGGGGTGTTAGAGGAGATTTGTCTAGAAACAGAAAGCTCTGAATATAACAAGATAATTAAAAATAAAACAAGAAAGAAAAACCTCCACCTGATATACGGAACATCCCAGAAAAAAGCATGTTGTCATTTTTAGTCCTGTCAAATGCTGACAGACTTGACAACAGTGCTCCTGAAACAAATACCACTCAGATCTACCTGGCTGCATCAGTGAGGCTTAGGCCTGGAACTAAGCTCTTTCTGCCCTTCAGCATGTCTCATTTAGTGTGGTATTTATAGCCTGAGAGAGAAAGATGTAAGCCCTTGAATAAGTGGGGGACAGAGGTGCTCCTGTGGACATTTCAGAGCTGTGGCATTGTGGAAAGCATTGGCTTTACCTGTCAGTACTTGTCTTTCTGTTATTAAATCTTCTAACCTGTTACCAAGCTTTAAATAACTAAGCAGTGCAGCATGTCAATATAACAGCTCCCCCCCCTCCAAAAAAATAATGTTTCTGTGTTATTTTAATTGAACATACTGAGTTATGGGTTTCTAAACAGTCATTCTTTTTAGGTGAGGGGTAGAGAAGGAAAAAGACAAGTTTATGCTCTCTAAAACATGCATTTATTGAAAAAATTCTATCCCTATAGACACAATTTTGTGCCTGTCATAGGGAAACCCAGAGAGCTGGTTACAGGCTGGGAGTTTGTAAGTACCTCCTTTGTTTTCTCTCAAGGCAACCATTTTATCATTGTAAAATGTAATTTATGGATCACCACACTTTGTCAATAAATTACAGCTGTTGAGTAGGAGCTATAAAGCCTAAACAGAGGAAGGATGTGTTGTTCCAGCTGAAGTACGTCTAAGCACACACTTGAACCTGCATGAGAAAAGAGTTCTTATATCCTAGCTCAGTCTTAATTTTAGTAAGCTCAAACCCATGAATATACCAGCTTGCTTTGCATGACTTCACAGAAGAGAAAGCCATTAATACCAGTTTAACCAGCAGGAAGAAGGTGCTTGCTGCTCAGAGATACTGCATTGCTACTGCCATGGCTTCTGAAGCATTCCTGCTCCAGCAGAAAATGGATGAAGAGGAGATGTCTAAGACTAGGCTATAGAGTAGAAATGTGATCTAAACTACAGCTGAGAGGAAAATTATCTGCATTACTTCTATCCATCATCATCATCATCATCACCATGGCCAGGCTTGGTGAACACAGCTCCAGGGAGGGCTCCATCCATTCTCTTCCCAAGCACTTTTTCCAAGCGCTGCTGGCTGCAAAGGCCAATTTGGGACAGACCAGAGCAGTTGCCAAAGGCACAGCACAAGGACTCCTCAGGAGGTAGAAGCTGCAAGACACGATTCTTTCTGCGCTGTCTTTTCTCCTGCAGAGTGATCCTGCGTGCCTGCTCCAAACCATGGGCGCCATTCAAACTAGTGTGTGTGCAGAGCTGCTGAGTGGAGGCCAGAGGAGAGCAGTTCAGGGCAGCAATATGGCCAAGGCTGAGCTGTTGGTTCAGGGACTCCTTGCATCTCCTCTTCGGGGCTCCTCTCTTGCCACAGCCAGGGGCAAGTTGCCCAGAGAGCATGAGCTTAGGCAGGCAGGAGTTCTTCATGCTGGAGCCGTGAGCTGCCCAACGCAGCTGCGTTCTCAGCAGCATGGCCTCAAGGCTTGGAATTGCTGCTTGNCATAGTTTTTGTTTTCTGCCAGGTTTTAAGCAAGAAGTCCTTGAACAGGAGCAACCCAAAGCTCATCTTGCCAAGGTGAGGAGTTCCAGTGGTGGCATGACCTCCAGCAGAGTTCCAACAAGGTGCACAGGGAGTTAGCTTTTTAGCATAGTCCTCTTCAATGAAAAGCTGGCAACTTCTGAGCTTCCTAGAAACTGCTGAAGGTAAAAAAATGAGTTCAGACATATTCCTAATTTCCATCCAATGTCAAAATCCTGAAACATAGAGAACTTGGATATGAATCTTCAATTCATATATCTGCCCTGTTCTTCCTGTACATATATATGACTATTGGTCAAAATACAAATACACACATACAGAAATACAAATTCATGTCACATCTATCTTTTTTAGCTTTTTGGAGATCATGGTTTCTCCTGTTTTAATACAATGATATACACCTTTCTGGAGAAACTAATAATAAGGTTAGAAATGACATAGCATTTTGTACAGCATCGAGTTATAAATTTGGAGTGTGTGCCATAAAAATCCAATTGAAAGGGTGTTTTCCAGCTAATGAGGAATATGAGTTACTATTTGAGTTTCAGAACTGCTTCAAACATGTCATTCCTTGGGTGAAAATGTTCATTGGTGGATTGTGGTATGGAGATCTTCTGGCTCCAGAGATAAGGTATAGGTGAATGCAGAACTTATTTATAGATGAAGTCACATGCTTAATCTTGAATTTCACAGGCACTACAGGTTAATATTTCCTTTAAAGTTTTGTTAGTCTATTGAAGCAAACCATGAGACTTTCTTTGGAGCCTATGGAAAACTTCAGGTATTTAAGAATACATTTCTAATCACTGGAAACCAGAGCTCAGATTTCTAGCTCCTTCCTGGCTCTTTTGTGAAGCTGATTGTAGATGTGGCAATTCCAAACATAACTGCTACCTGTCCTAGGACCTGTCAACCTCCAAAATGAAAATGTAGCATTTCTGAAGTCAGAAGTGTGCTTTATTTGGCAGGTCATGTAAATGAAATGTTTGCAATCATGAAATGTATATTACAGTCATTGGCTATCTAGAAGATTAATGAAAGGCTGACTTGCTTTCCTGTTTGATTCCATTTTTGAATGCAGATACTTGCTATATTTATAGTGCTATTTGGGGTTGTATTTTAGTGCTTTCTATGCTGGAGCCAAAGCCAGAAATAACAGAAAGCTGCTACTGTGAAAAAAATTTCTATGTGCAAAGGAAATTTCCATATTTTCAGGAGCAAAGCAGTAGAGAAATGTGATCTGTATGCTTCCAAATTGTTTAGTACCTGAAAATAAACCAGCATCTCCTTTTTATTTTAAGCATCCCCTATTTATTCTGAAAGAGATCTGCACATACTTGGAAATGTTGCTAATTACTCATTAAGGTTGAAAACATGGAAATGACAGGACTAGTTCGTGCTATATGTTTGGATTTACAAGGGCATTCCATGCATAGAAAAGGATTTCTTTATGTTCTGTAATCTACATAGTTTGATACTTGTTTCTCTAAGTGTCTTTATTTTAGTCTTGGCTAACTTGCTAAACCCTTGTGTGCCTGAGCAGAACTTTATGGAGTACACCAACCATGTGTTCTGTACATGGTTTTGGAGACAAGTCAAGCCATATATGGTGCTTCAATATGCTTTAGTTGCTATAAATCAAATTTTCATCACATTATCCCTCAAAAAGGTTTTGAAATTGGGTCTCCAAATATTAGACTCCCATAGGAGTTTGCTATGTGCACAGGAAACACCTTCTCCAGTCTTTTCTTCATGGCAGTTGGCCAGCCTTAACAAACCTCTTTCTTTATTCTCCTACAAGTGTTGAGTGTTGTCCTGGTTTGACCGGAAGCTAGGGTCAAAAGAACAATCTTTTGAGGAAAGGTCTCCAAGACCCCCCTCTCCCCAATAAGATGGGGACAACAGTAAACAAAAACAAAAGCACTGGGCACTCTTTTTCCCTTTTCCAATGAACATGCACTGCCCAAATTAACACAATTTCTCTCTTCAATGCCTTGGAATACTCCAGTCTTCCATTACACCTGTGTAGTTTGTAACAGTCAGGCTGGAAGCAAATGGGTACATTCAAGGTTAGGAAGGCCATCTCCCACAGTAGTACCATGAGGGGAACAGCAATGCACAGTAGCTTTATAACATCAAGACATTAGAGGGAAACAACTCAAGCACTTGCACTTCTATTCTCATAGATAGATTGCTGTTCTACTTCTCAATACTCAGCAACACTCCCCATGAAGGCATAAATGTAATTTTCCCCTCCAAGACCTTTAAAGATCCCTCAGATAATTGAGTAACAAAACGCAGAGTAATCCTGTTTTATAGTAAAATTGCTTTTCTAACCCTGGAACTTTAGTTTTATTAGTAATCAAATAGAAAATTTGAGGAGTATACTTGCAAAATAGAACTATCTTTCCAAAGGTTAAACAGAGGAACTGCAACATCATGATATATTGCAGTGCCTATAAAAAAAGGGCTAAGGGCTGATGCATAAATCTAACTGTTCTCTTAGGAAGATTCAAGGTATCCCAGGCACAGGAGTGGTCTGAATCACATTTCTGGGGCCATTTGGGAATCTGGACCTAGGTTTGTCATAAGGTGAGCAGATGAGTGAGCCCTAGCTGTGGAAGAAGTACATGTGGTTGGATATAACCAAAAAGAAGTCAAAATATCAGAGATAATTCAAGGAGTCTCCTATTCCTGCAGGTATTAATCATTGCTGTGCCCTAAATAGAGCAACATTCAGAAAAAGTACAAATATACTAACAAGGCACCACTAATAAAAGTTAATCTTTTGACTAACTCTTCAAAAGAAAATGAATTATTGCAGCTCCATGAGCTGAGAGCTTCTCTTTAGAGTTCAAAGTTCACCCACATCACTCAGTATGTTCAAGTATCAAAGTCTTCAGTGTTAAAGCCTCTTCTATTAGTTCAGCTAAAGCTTATGAATTTGGATTTAGGACAACATTAAGGTAAGCATCAGGTGGTAGAGATGTTTACACTTCTTTCTATTGCCATTCTGGGCAGTGCATTTAGAAACATCTTATTTTTTTTGGCCAATTTAATGATATGGAACTTATATTTTAGCCTCTCTATAAATATAGTACCTGAAGCTTTTTCTTTATAGTCAATACAACTAAGTGAGGATGATAACAGCTGCCTATAATCCTGAGTTTATACCAGAACTGATTTAGTTTGTAAAGAACTAATCCGTGTTTTGACTCACAAAAGTCAAAAGCAAGTTGACATGTATATATCTGTCTCCTGGTTGAGGACTTTGAAATAAAAAAACCTATTTCTTTTGTGGGTTTTTTTGGTAAATATTCAGAAATGGTGAGAATATTTCTATGGAGGAAGCACTGCTCCAAGGTTGCTAGAGATATTATCAGCCCAAAGTTTATTCCCCATCCTCATTATCATTTGAAATAAATATACTCATTATGTTTTCATAAATTCCATCTTCTGCCTGTTGTTTTTCCTGATCCTGGCTCTTTTATCCCGCCAGCTTTGAAGGCTGCATTTGATTTCTTCTTCAGAAGATGGAGATTTTCAAGTATTTTTACAGTGTATTCCCTGATCAGAGCCTAGCTCCAGCTGAAATATATGTCTTTATTTATCCAGTCAGGTTCTTATTACATCTGCCTGAAAATTGGCAGAGCCACTTAACAGAGGCTTGCAGCTGCCACAGCATCAAATGTGAAGGATGAACAAAAAAGGCACCTATTTAGTTCCTTTAGCCAATAAACAAGAATACAGAGGTGATCCAAGATATTCACAGCAATTAGGATACCACTAGATAACAACTAGGTAACAAACTGTGGAACAATGACCAATTAAAGGATGTGTCTCATCATCTCTGTGTACAGAGAAAGATACACTGATAATCACAAGAATAATGAACTCAGTGGAAAAAAAATCTACCACTCAATAAAAATCTCAATTGTGTGCATGGTTTCCAGAAAAACCTCATTATTTTTAGCTATTTTTCAACTAATTTAGGCACCCTTTAGTATCCATATCACAAGGAGCTGGTTAATATTTCATGAGCACAGCAGGGATAAGAACAAAGAAGAGCTAGAACTATTTACTAGTCTTTGTGAAGTCTACACAAAGAGGGCTTGCTTCAGGACATCATGTAGTCATGCAGAGCCAGTTCATTGGGCTACATGGTGGTTTAAGAGTAAATCAGTAAAAGAGTCAGATTTTTCCTGGAATCTTGGCCCTTTCTCTTATTTTAATACTTAACCAGTGGAAATTTGTGGTGATATACTACTTTTCTGGCCTTCAGGAAAAGCAGACAAAAGCCACTGCAAAATAATCTACGAGCTTTCCTTTATATGGTTGTGTTATTTTGTTCTGAATTCTGATAATCCATCCAATAGAGCTATGAGAAGAATCTACTCTGTAGCTTTTTGAACAGTGTGATACTTCCACCTCTTGTGATAATTGTATTTTATTCCATTTAGAAGGGGTGGCTAATGGAATCACTTGGTATTATTCTGCCCTATTCTGCCAAAAAAAACAGAGGCCACAGGGAAATGGACACTAAATCATTTCATAGACTTTTCCCTGCTGCCTCATTAATGGTCCTCACCTATTTTCTTGATGTTAGGAAAGAGACAGTAAGTGCAACTAAACCAGAAATGAATAGAAAATGCCTACCCTCTAGCTCTAGGAGAAGATCTTTTGCATCCTCAAGGAGTTGTTTCAGATCCTGTTGTGATTTCCTTTTCTCTTGACAGGCCAGAAAATTAAAATTACAGGCTAGAGAAGAAACAAATACAAACTGAATCGTATTCATCAAAGAGAAATTTGACAAATGTTGGGCTTTCATTAATTTGAGGAACATTTATGAGGCTGTGAGCATCCTTAGAAGTCCTAAGTGTTTCCTGAATGCTCTGAGTGTGTTCTAAAGAGATGTTTACACTGACTCTTCAGCTGATCTGATGCTATTTCTGTTCCTTTACTGCCTGACAAATTTATTAGCAGGAGAATAGTAAGTGGGGGAAAATAAGGCAAATAATAATCTAATGAAATATCAAGAGTCACAAAACATCTCCTGAAAGCATCGTGAACCTTAGTTCGGTCACCCAGGACAATACTTAGCCCTTTGAATACAATAAAAGAGTTCAAACATTATCTTCTCCTCACTGAATCATTTTGTCATTTAAGCAGCTCTTATGACTCAGCAAAACCCAGAATTTAATGCCCTACACAGAAAAATCTAGCTCTCTATCTACATTAGGAAGGTGATTGCATATATTCTAAACCATTTTTGCATTACCCATGCTAGCTTCTTGAATGTTCTGGTTGGATACACTCTGGATAAATATTTTCCTTAGTAACATTCTGTAGTGTATAAAACAAAGAGGTGCAGACACTAAACTAGCTTGGAGGGTTGTTTCATTGGTTTTTTTGGGGTGGTATTTTTGGTGTTTGTTTGTTCTGTGTGCACGTGGTTGAGGTTTGGTTTGGATTTGGGGTTTTTTTGGAGGTTTGGGATTTTTTTGGTTGGTTTTTTTTTTTGCTCAGCATGAAATAAAAAGCCTGCACTGAGAGAGAGTAACAGCACTCCTGGAACAAAAATGGATTTTTTAAGTCACTTTACTCCTAGGCACGCTACTCATCCTCTGTTATTTTCTGCAGCACGTCATCGATGCCTGAAAATAAAGGCAGAGCTCAGCTACTGAACCTCTACATGAATCCTGAAGAGCTAGTAGAGCTGCAAATGAATGAGGAATTACCTCAAAAGGAAGAATAATAAAAGCAAGAGGCCTAGAAAAGTTTTCACACAGTTAAGAGAGATACAGAAAGGACAACCTATCTGCACAAGAGAGTGTCAGTCTGACCAAGCAGCTACATTGCCAGCTGGCATAAGGACAAGAAAATGTTGCCTCTATGTCAGTTTTCTTTTTCTTTGTTTCTTCTTACTTTGGAAATGCCTGCTGAGCACTTTGCATTTTATACCTCTATAGGACTAGGCATGTTGGGACTTGGTCCTTCAAGCTTTCTGCAGTGAAGTTGAGTTTAAGTATATAGCAGACCCTCTTGATTTCCTACTTGGCAAACCTGCTCCTGCAGCCCAATTTTCATGAGAACATGCAGAATGATATCTTTTTTTTTTCTCCTTAAAGAGTTCTTCTGGCATTACAGATATATGCCAACTACCTCGTAGGAAATTTTAGGGCTTAATGAAATTGCATGAGGCTAAAAAGCAACAGCCAGAATTATGTTCCCTAGAGTTACTTGCACAAAATTATCCACCTCTTTGCTTCAAGGAATAATTTTGATTGGAATACCTCCTTGTACCAAGTCACTTTTCTATACATTCCCCATGTCTAGGTATAAATATTATAATTGCAAACCACAGCCTTTGGATATTATCAGAATTGTTATTCTCGCTGCTCCAAGCAAGGTTTGCTGCACTTCTTTCCCAATTTCCATGTTCCTGTGTCTACAGTCACTGCTTCCCTCTCTGTTCTACTTCTCTCTTCCTGCAGGAGATTGCTGAACTGCTTATCTGCTGTCTAAGACTCAGGTAGATGCCAAGCAGGAAAAACAAAGGGCATCTGAAATGATGCCAGATACTTGAGTCATCTTCTACATTGATTATAGGGAGTAGGTTTCAGATTAAATCCCTGTTTTTTTCCCCAGGCTATGGGCAAATAAAGGACACATTGCTGCTTTTCAGGACAGTGTGATAGTTACAGCTACCCCCCCCAGAAATATTAACAGCACAGAACTAGATGCCTGAGGCAAAGGAGCTAAGGTCTGCAGGAGCCATTGTGGCACCTAGGAATGGAGAAAAAAACATTCAAACAGTAGATATGAAAATCTACATATTTATATATAGAATAATATATGCCCTAAGAATAAATTTAATGCTGTTCATCCTGTTTCTTCCTTTCCAAAAAGGCTTAGGGAAGTCTAGCTAGAACACCATGGTTCCAAAGCCCAGAATTCATGGTTCAATGTGTAAGACACAGTAAGAGAACTGAATTGTTTATCAAAACCTCTGCAGTCTCAAAGCATTGAGCAAAGAATTAGCCTTGGAGTTCAGCTGGATTCAGGAATTCTTTCTTATTATTCAGGAGCTGTACCAAATTGTTTGGCAAGCTGTCAGAACAACACAAGCAGAAGTCTTCAGTTAATCACAAATATTGCCTTTTGTTTTCCAGTAAACAGAAATCAAGGCAATGAATGGAGAAATAAATAAACAAGTCCCCAGCATCATTCAGCTTTGCTGCTGCCTAGCCAAAACCAGCACCTGTCTGGAGAATACCTTGAAGCCCTAATGTGATAATAACAAAAAAATGAAGCAGCAGCTCCAATACTTATTCTGTTACCTGACATTCAGTGAAGGTCACTGACTAGTAAACTATGTGAACTCCAGCTTGGAATCCCTTGGAATTCTGGAGTGTTTTCGAGTACTACCCAGGCCTTAACAACAAAAGACTTGCCTCCACCTGAAAGCAGCCACAAGAGTGCAGCTGAAGTGCTATCTTGTTTTAATAGCTACAAATGATTTTATTCTCCCATAAAGCTGCAGTAGTCTCTTTTTAATGTGATGAATCTAATGCAGTGAAAAGCACATAACCCCATGCTTCAGGCAGAGCTGTTAGATGCTCCCCTTTGAGCATCACCAGAGACAATGATGCTTCTCTTGAGCTGACCCCTGCTTATCTGCATTTTTTGGTCTTGCTATTCCAAGTCCATTATGAGGTTAGCCCACCTACCAGATCACTCACTTTCCTTTCCTCTTATTATTTTCCCTTATAGAGATATATCCATGTCATTGGAACAATGAAACTGTTACTAATTTGAAGGCTTCTTGCAGGCAGAACTGAAATTTACTGGGTTTGCTTTTAGGAAGAAATAAACCACAGGCTCCAGTGTCCAGAGGGGGAAAAAAAAAAAAGAGAGGGGAAAAATAAAGAAGAAAAAAAAAAAGAAAAAGGTCATAGCTCATCTTGCCAGTTATTTTCCTTTCCGAGTAATGTTTTGTGAAGCAATCAACTATCTCCCCATGTTTAAAGTGCAAATAATGATATAAAAGCCTCTCTTACCATTGTACTGAACTCTGAGTGCCACAGACTGCTTGTGGTGGAATGATAAGAGCTTCACAACAGACAGCCCCAAATTAGTGCCCTGATTAAAAGTCTCCCTTTTGTCTCCCTTTCCAGGACCTTTTTCAGGACCTGCAATCCCCTCCAGAACTGTGAGAGCTGCATAATGCCATCAGCCAATTGTCTGAGGAAAGTAACATCTCTCACAATAGTCATTAGTAGATGATGTAGAGTCTCTTTCTCCTCTCACTTTTGAAACTCTGAAAGCCACTGTTTATTGTGCTTGGTGTTGGGGCTAGGGAAATGTCTTTAGCTGGATTACTGCAGGGTTTTCCAAGGAGAAGGTGGAAACAATGGCTACCCTTCTGCTGCTAACAGTCTTTGTGTCTGCTCTGCCTTCTCTTCTTTCAGTCTCCCAGCACTCACCGTGCCTCAAGGCCTGGTGCAACAAGTTCAGTCTGTGTCCTGAATCTAACAGATTAATGAGAGATTCTATGTTAGATAAAGAAGTGGTTCCATGACTCTAAATAAGCTATGGAGATGTCCTTGTGGGGATGACCTTGCTAAGGGTATGGTGAGGACATCTCACAATACTCTGTCTTACACAGTGGGGCAATCTGCAGATGGGAAGGAGCTAGTTGTTGTTCTTCAACTTAGAGGCTAGGCTACCTGTATTTTCCATGAGTTGTTGAATCCAGATTTTAACAGACATTCCACAGGAATGGGCTCCAGAGCTAACATGTCAGGCAATGTTAGCTGGACTAAATTCACCTTAGAGATGAAATCAAGAATTTATTGTTAGTCCTGTCAAGGTCTTGATGGTGTAATGAATGATTTATTATTAGCAGAGTTTTGCTGATGATGATACTCATAATCCAAATTATCCAATAATTAAAACTCATTCCCTATAATGATAAATCTCACTCTTTCAACTGCTCCTTTGGGTCCTAAAGTTGTTCTCCTGAGGTCATGTTTCCTACTCTAGGGAAAGGTGAGGCATGAATTATATCATCTAACTATCTTTGCTGGGAGACATAGAGTGTTGATGTTGAAATGAGAGGGATGTTACTGGGAGTGGTGCAGGGAAAAACAAGAGGTGGAGCTGTACCAAGGCATCTAAGAGAGGGAAGAAACTGGTCCAGGTGAGACAGGGTGCTGCTTAGTGCCAGAGAGTGAACACAAGACTTTGTCATACTGCTCTTCTCTGCCTTGCATGAAGAAACAGTTAAGCTTTGTTTCATTCTTTTATCCCTAGCTGGGAATCCTCTTTTCCTGTTTTAGCTGCAGTTACAGCAACAATTCTCAAGCTGGGGATGTGATTTGTGACCTGAGGAACTTGTCAGAAAGTGGTGAGAACCTTTGAGTGAGTCTCCTGCAAGTGGGTGACTGCAAAGCTACCATGAGCTCTTGTGAATTGATGGCTTCAGAAGGTTGAGGATAAGAAGAACCAGCAGAGAGAGTACTTCTTGTGGAGAAGAAGAGCAGGCTTGTCTCACCAGGACCAGACCACATAAGGACAATGAATGCTGTTCTGCCAGAATGATTTGTCCCAGGAACAGACCATATCTAGATGCACCAGCTGCTCTAAGTGGGGATCAAGAGACAACAGTGGAAGGTTAGGGATATCTAAATCCATGCCTATGGATTCAAGAAGACAGCTGGAAAGCA
This sequence comes from Bucco capensis, assembly GCA_013396975.1. Classification (NCBI taxonomy): domain Eukaryota; kingdom Metazoa; phylum Chordata; class Aves; order Piciformes; family Bucconidae; genus Bucco; species Bucco capensis. Next base: position 21,871 of record VWZO01015150.1, read on the forward strand.
CCTGTGCAAAACCCAAGTGTAGAGGGTGTTGATGGTGGGATAGAGGGACAACATGCAGAATTGGGAGTGGAATACATGCCAAGGTAAATAGACTGTATGGATACAGTCTCCTTCCAACTGACAGTATAAAGGAGCATATTCCTTTACTTTTCTTTATCACCAGGAAAACTGCTGTTTCATTTCATTCTGTTAAGTGACAAGAGGAATTGTTCAGTGGCTTGTGAGTCTATTCAGGCTGTCCAAGTTCAGCAGCTGGCTTCTGGTGAGATCAGAGGACTGACTCTTGGATGTACAGTGCACTCAGAAAAGACTGCACAAAGCACTCCTCACTTGGAGTTTTCCTTTCTCCTCACTCACTCTGTTGGAAGGGCTATGGCTATAAATGGCATCAGTTAAAGTTTTGACTAGACTAAGCTGGTGTTATTCCTTCTTACAGCAACAGTTCTGTGACATTAATCCAAACGTAAAAAGATGTGCTATCTCCATGTCTAAAGCCACTTTTGGTGTTTATTACTTGACAGTCACATTCCTTTGTTGGCACAGGAGCCACTGATTGAAGAGAGCTTGGACTCACCCCCACCTCCCACCACTTTTGTGACAGAAATCATGGCAAAAATGGGTTAAAGGAGTTGTGCTCTAGAGGAGTTGCAGCTTCACTTCCTTCAGAAAACCATGCAAATTCTGAGAAAAGCTGGAGAAGAGCAAAGGTTGAAGAAAACCCTCAGTAAAGTGTTTGACATTTTGCCCTAGTTTGAGTCACACCAAGGTATTCCATGCCATAAAGATCCTATTCAGATTATGAAACTTTGACACCAAGCTGTCTGTCACAGAAAGCCTAAGACCCAAGCAAAACAGGTGCATGATTAAGCTGTTTAGCACCTAATTAAAAACCAGCACAAAAAAGGAGAAATTGGGGTTTCTATGCCTCTCTGAAGGTTGAGCACCTGAGCCTGGTGAGGATCAGCAGCCTAGCTCTGCTACTGCAGGACTTATTCTGCCTTCCTGAGTTCCAGGATCCAGCTCCTGAGTCTGATTCCCATCTGCTGGTGAGTCCTCCTGCTACAGCATCAGTGGGGAGGGAGTTGCCATCAATGTGGTTTTGGGTGTCTATATCCTTCATTTCATTTGGTTACATTGGTTACCATTTCATATGGTTACATTGCCATATTGCTATTTGATTTTTCATCAAGGCAAAAAAAATGACCAGAAGTATTCCAATTCTTTAATAAGAGACTTGTTTTGCTTATTTCTTGCATAGCTTAAAAAGGAAGTGATTAGAGAAGCAGAGCAATGAACGTGACTTGGATCAGTCTGGAAGCATAAGGAATTGTAAAGATCTCTGTAAGAGATGTGCAAAGAGAGCAGGATAACAATGAGGTTTAGTAGCAATGAATGCTAAGTATCTCTCATAGCAGGGGTGGGGAAAGGAGAGGGGGGAAAAAAAGCTTGTATGCTATAGAAAGTGGTTTTCTCTGTCACTTTATCTGGGCAAATGCAGAAATATCACACTGTTCAATGTGCAAATGGTAGGAAAAATGCCTACCCACCCCTTTCTACCAACACTGGGGCTAGGCTATTTATTTCTAGCCTTCTCACTTAAAACTTTAGAAATTGAATGCCTGAATTGAAGGGAAAAATACAAATGAGATAGAAAAAATGTGTGTTTAAGGGTAGCTTTGCAAGCAGATTCTTAGGTGTAAAAAAGTCTGTTTTGGTTGCTAGTTCTCAGTGCCTTTGGTGTATACAGTAACTGTTCCTTATTTGCTGAGGGATGTTAACATTTTGTTTGGTAAACTTGCAAAGGTATGAAATTGGCTGTAGTTTGGGCTTTTTTTTTTTCCCCTGCTGCAAAAGCCAAGAAGTTTTCTCATTAACATTATCTTTTGCTTCAGCTTCTCATTTTCTTTTGGCTCCCACAGTCAAGCTAAGCTTGTTAGGGAGTCTCAGCCAAAGCAGCCAGATGCTCCTGACTCCCATACCATTTTGCAAAGTCCTCTTGTGGAGCCTTGAACAATGGGCTCTGCTCCAACACAACCCAACTGAACCTGAGACCTCAAACAGATGAGAAACAAAAGACAGACAGAGGGAAGAGAGGGAATAGTTGGCACAGGAGAGGTGAAAATCCACATGCCTGTTGCTCACACTTGGGTTTCTACAACTGGCATCCAAATGTTGGTTGGATTACAGGAGAGTTTTTATGCAATATTTAATGCTGTGAACTCATATGGTTAAGGTAGAATTTTTTAGCTTACAGTTAGTGAGGTTCAAACATTTTTGGCAAAAATTCTTCAACATGAGCCTGAAACAAGATTTATTTTTTTTTCCCTTAGGAAAGTGAATAGGAGTTGCTTTTAAGCTAGGAACCCTTTCTACCCACCAGTGGAGCTATACCCATCCCAGCCCATCTGCAGCAAGGGCAGAGCATCAGCTTCATCTGTGAAGTGGAACAATGTGGAGAAGGAGTGCAGCTGAGAAGCCAAGAAGTGCAGATGCAGGTCAGTGAGAATCCTCTCTCTGGTGAGCCAGGGCCACTCCTGACTCAGATGGGCACTTTGCAGAGCTCTCTTGTACCTGATACATTTTGATGACCATCTCTTGATCACATTGAGGAAGCACAGTGGGAAATGTTAAAGGTAATATGCTAAAGAGGGCATAGGTGCCAAATTCCCTTTTTCTGTTCCACTTGCATCCACTAAAGGTTCATGGGAAGTGCTGCCATCTGTCTATGTGATTAGAATGATCCTTTAATATTTCAACTGCCTTGTGCCAGCATCCTCGGATTTGCATCTAATATAATTTTATCTCAATTTAAATGGCTTCATAATGAAATGAAAGGGGAAAGTGCCCAGAGTCAGGTTCAGCTTTCTGAGGATGAGAAATCATTATCAACATTTCTGTCTGACTTTTCCTTGACCTGTACCCTGGTTTAGCTGTGACAGTAATCTCTCTAACTGGCCAAGTGCCAGTGGCTAATTTGGTTTACTTCTGTGTAATACAATGCTAGTTGCATATACCTAAGAGGAACTAGCAGTTATTTAAGGCAGAATGAGGTGTTTATGACTCTTAACACCATGACAATGTAGAGAAATACAAGCCTGGCAGGACAGAAGAGACCTTGAGAAGCAGAGATGGAGGATGTGGGGCAGAGGAGCATAGGGATGAGGAGAGAAGTTGTGGGGTCCTAGCTTTGCACTGCAGACCTCACACCTATAAACAACTCCCAGTCAGTCAGAGACATGGCAATCTGCAGCTGAAAAAGTGGTTTTAGAGGGAGCAAAGAAAGGGAAGAACATCTGACACAAGTAAAAAGTAGCACAGACAGGAAATTAGGATGTTACCTGGAGCAGCAGAGTGATGAAGAAAAAGCAAAGGTGTAAAAGGATGCTAACACACATGGAAAAATGATACCAAGTGGACCCCAAGGAGAGGAAGAGTCAACATCACCACATTCAGCTTAGATCTGAACTAATAATGAAGAGATATTAAGATTTCAGTTACATTAATAATATACAAGGAAAGCTCATCTATGGCCACCACCTACGACTCTTGGAGCGCTTCCAGCAGCGCTGTCTCCACACAATCCTAAACATCCATGGGACAGATGCTGGGACTAATGCGTGTGTCCTAGAACAAGCAGCAATTCCAAGCCTTGAGGCCATGCTGCTGAGAACGCAGCTGCGTTGGGCAGCTCACGGCTCCAGCATGAAGAACTCCTGCCTGCCTAAGCTCATGCTCTCTGGGCAACTTGCCCCTGGCTGTGGCAAGAGAGGAGCCCCGAAGAGGAGATGCAAGGACTCCCTGAACCAACAGCTCAGCCTTGGCCATATTGCTCCCCTGAACTGCTCTCCTCTGGTTCTGTTGGATCACTTCATATAGGTGAAGCTTCCTCATGAAGAGGGCATCATTGTGGTAAACAGAATGGCACTACACTAAGATTTCCTTCTACAGGCTCCTTGCTAAATGCATGAGGCTTCATCCACATGAAGGAAAAGAAACACACATCCCTCTCCCCCACCATGCCAAAGGTACAAAGAACAACTCTCAGTATTTTGGGGATGCAATTAAATTTAACATCCCCAAGGTCCTTGATTCTGAATTAAGTGTATGTGTATGACAAAGAAATGCTCCCCAGATGTTTGCAGTGGTTTTGATGAAGCTCCAGTCATGTTTCATGTCAATCCCTCCTCTGACAGTTTCAAGAGCAGCTTAGTCACCAGAGAGGGTTTCAAATATTCATCTCTAGTGACTGATGACAACCTTCTCTTTTCTAGTTTTCTTTTCAATATACATTGCTAAAATGCTGCTTTAGGCAAAGATTAAGATCTAGACAAAGCCAGGAAGGAATCTGGACTAGAGAGTCACCTGTAATGTTATTTTACCCTCATTTTATTCTAACTCACAACAGAATGGTGATTAGAAAGTATGAACTTCTCAATCTTCTATGACAGCTGCAAATATTCTTTTAAATACTAGAAAAGCTAACCTGTCTAGTAGTTTCTGGTGAGTCTGGGTAAAGATAAATCAGCCTGTTGTGCAAAGGCTCTTTTCTTCTCCTAGGTACACATGGCTTTGGCTTCTCCCCTCCTATTTAGCAAAGAAATCATGAATACTGATAATGATGCTTTAAAGAGTCCTTAAAAATGGCAAGTATGAAAACCTCTCTGAGGACTGAGGTAATATCCAGGATAAATGTCTCAGTTTCACTCAGTGAATATTAACTAAGCTGGTCGAGGTGGTATTTCTGTTTATTTCATTAACTGAATCTTTTAATAATATTTTCATTAAATATTTATAGTACAAAAAAATCAGAGACTGGAAATGAAACACATATCCCTTGCCAGTCAAGTCAAGAAGGTTTCTAGGCTCATATCAGTGTTTCCTCATACTCAGAGCTCATTTGAGGCAACTTGGAATTTCTTTTAAGTGTAGAGATCTCACATCTGACTTTACATTCAGTTTTATTCAGGGTGCCTTTTGCTTTGTATAGGACTTTTATTTTCCTTAATGGACATTTAGACACTCTGCTGACTGCAGAATATCACACGTGATTGAACTTGGTTGCTTTTTTTTAAGCCTAGTGTAATGTGCTTTGGGTAAGAGCCCACAAATATGCTAAGAAGAGGAGAACCTATGAGTGAGGTCATACATTTGGTGATCTGATGATCAATTTTATCATCTTGATTTCAAGATGATAAAAATTGAGCTAGTTACTGGGAAAATCTGCTCCTTGGAAAAGAAAACAGCTTTAGCTGGATCATATTTGGGGAGTTTGCTGTTTGATGAAGAGAAGTTAAAAGATGGTGCTTAGTAGAACATTGAAGTGAAATAAATCAGGCTAAGCCACACCAAATGAATAACTTAGCTAACTGGGAACTCATCACTTTCCAGGAATTGACCAATTATTGATCCCAAAACTTGAACTCTTTCAACACAACTGTCAGTCCTGGAGCCTCTTGCTTGCTTCTCTGACTCCAGGAGAAAGGTTAATGTAAAGCAAGAGTTCATCAACAGTTTTAGCCATCTAGACAAGATTTTTACTGCTTCTTTAACATCATCTACTTTTTTTTCCATATCATTAGACTTATTTTAAGCAGTTTTTTCATTATGTTTTTTTGGAGAAGAAAGCTCTCAAGCTTCCTCTTGCAATATCAAACTGTTCAATGTTCATTTATTCAAGGCTCAGGTTTTGTCATTTTGCCATTTTTGGGGCTTGCCATAGAAAAGTGTACATTGTCCAGAAATACCAGTTTTTCTACACTAATACTTTTATTTTTATCTATCAAAACAAACAAACCAAACCATAAGCAAAAAAAAAAAGATCTACAGCTGAGTCAGACCTAAGAGGAAATTAAATTATGAACTTTACTGACATTATTCTTTCATTATTACTCGAGTATCTTTAATTTCCAATGGAAATGTTTTAGTGGCTACCAGAGAGAGACTTGTGGAGGCTTCAAGTGGAATTAGACATCATTTACCAATGTGCAAGTGAGAACTCTTCCCTCAACAAAGGTTTTTTAGAGGGGGAGGTATATTTTTGCCTCGGGTGTTTGAGAAGAGCTTACTTTCCATCCTGGGTGCAAGTAGCTCTGGGCTGGAGCCTAAGAGATGCTGCTTGCTGAGCCCCAGCTGTTTACACTTCTTTCTCTTTTGGACTGTACCTGTTTCTTTCTTCAGATTGCTTTCAGCTTATCCTCAGCAGCTAAATCAACACCCAAATGTCAGCCTGGTGCCCTCCAGCTGGTTCAGTCCCACCAGGCTTCAAGCCTAAACAAAAAGAAGCTGCTTCTGTCTTCCAAGAAATTGCTAGTTTCATTCCAAGCAAAACTTGTGTTCTCATGAATTTGAAGCTCCACATACTACTTCCTCTGGTTGCTGTAGCAGATGAACAACCAAACCCACTTTTTTTGACCCATCCTGGGCTTGTTTAGTTTTTCTCTCACCTGCAAGAAGTAGAAAATAAAATGTAGTATAATAAGTAGGCTATTCTTCCATGTGTTTACATTTTACTGGCACCTGGAAATTCCACATACTGCAGTGTCTAGCTGATCTTTTCCATGTAACAGCTTCCATTCAGTGCTCCTAAGTCCATGGCAAGCTCCATTACCTCTGCTCTTTGCCCTGTGGACAGGCAGAATGTAGAATTTATGATGGTATTCTATGATTCAATCAGGTAAAAATATCAATTATCACAACAACTTCATCTCCCCACTTGCTTCTGCTTGGGAAGCTGCATCTGCAATCACTCTCATTTTCATTTCCTTTTAGGCAACAACTGAAGTGCTTAACCAGGTAATTTCCCTCAAACAGCTGCAAAACCCAAACTATCTGTGACTACAGGGTTTTTTTCAGGCAAAAAAAACCCCCAAGAACCAGAGAGAAAAAGGTTTTAGAGCATTTATCTAGTGCCACCTGTGCATGAATATTCAGAACCAAAGACAATGCAACCCTTGTCCTTTGTGATTACAGCTAATATATAGACACTTCAGCTCTAGCACAAATCCTCTGGTAACACCTATAGTTTAGATTTGAAATCAAAGGCATAGTTTTAAGAATCCTGATTAGTTTGTAAGCAGTTTGCTGTCAGGAGAAAATGTTTCATAGGTTCAATTGCTTGAAATAAAGAGCTGAAGCATGTGGGTTGTTAGGATCACCAAGCTTTTCAAGCTATTTCAACTTAATTTACTCTTATATTTTGGCTTATTTACTTTCATTTAAGAGATATCTGGTCTAGAGATGTGATTGCACCCTGGATTATTGAAAGGAAGTGTGTTGATTATGAAGTATTTTTGCAAGTGGAAAGTTTCATGCAACCAAGAGGGGGATGGAAAGAGGAACACACATCCTAAATATGCCTTGAAACAAACTTGTCCATAAGATAGCAGTCTCTCAAGTGTCAAAACACCATTTTGGCTGGAGTAAGAGTTCCAAGGGTGATTATGAGTCTATGTGCTTTGGTCTTTAACTGTTATTTTGGCTCCCTGGATACAAAACAGACCTTTCAGGCAAGGCTATGTTGTGTGCATTGCATGCCAAGAATAGAACCACACAATCATTAAGGTTGGAAGAGACCTCTAAGCTCATCAAGTCCAACCATAGCTAGCACTGCCATGCCACTAACCCATGGCCCTAAGCAGAGCAGCTAAATCTTTCTTCAACCCCTGCAGGGATGGTGACTCCAACACCTCCCTGGGCAGCCTGGGCCAAGACTTAACAACCCTTGCAGTAAAGAAATTCCTCCTTATATCTAATCTAAACCTCCCCTGGTGCAATTTGAAGCCATACAGAATCACAAAGCTGTGTGTGGTCTGTTCAAAAAGGATGGAACACAATCATTAAAAGCTGTTTCAGGTGAATTTCAAGTAGGAAGAATATGATAGAGAAACAATAAATGGACATTGTAGATTTAAGGGTTGTTTTTTTTAAGGACTCTAGCCTGATGTCTCCAGTGTTTTTATTTTCCCTTGCAGATAGCCTAGCATATTGGTCTAGACTCATTTTAGTCTGGCTATACTTAGGATACATTTGTTTTCCTCTCTCTTTCTGCTCCTACCCAGTTATGCAGCACATAAAAACAACAAAGTTTATTTCCTAACTAGGAAAAAAATATATATATATATCTCTTTTATCATTTCTCTCTGAAGTGTACACACATCTCAGTAGGATAGAAAAACATTGGGAGCTACAATAAAATCAGCAGTCTGCAATTGCTTATGTGACTAGATCAAATTGGTTTGCTTTTGGCTTCGTTGTTGTTGGTTTTGTTTGCAATCATTGCTTTTTCAGCAAACTCTGTCTCAATATTCATATAAGGTCATTTTTGGGGGGGTATATGTCAGACACTTGGTGCAAACCTCCCCATACTTTCAGAATGACACTTCTGGCTCCTTCTTTGTGCAATAATTCCTTTGCAGTGCTGACCAGAGCTCTCTCTCCTGCTCTCTTTTGAATATGAAACACCTCTGAACAAATGTTTCCTCTAGCACATGTAGAGTGCATCATTTTCTAGCACAACTACATCCCAGGGATGAGAGAGGCTGCCTGTGGAGGCTGTTCTAACTCAATTGGATCCAGCTTGAGAAGAGTTGTTGATTTCACTGTCAAGTGTAATGGGAAGTCATTTCTTTTCAAGAGATGCTCTCACAAAGGCTGTGTGTCTCTCCACAGCCCAATTTGTTGCCCTGCAGAGGTGTGCAGAGCTGAAGGGAAGGAGGCTAGCTTGGCATCTAAGAAGTGAGTAAAGACTGAAAGACCTGCAAAGGTGCCTGACAGCATCCCAAGGGTAAATTCTGCAAGGTGTCAGCCTCTTCTCCTGCGTTAGCAGTGAGAGGACAAGAGGAAATGGCCTCAAGTTGCACCAGGGCAGGTTTAGATTGGATGTCAGGAAACATTTCTTCACTGTAAGAGTTGTTAAGCATTAGCCCAATCTGCCCAGGGAAGTGGTGAAGTCACCATCCCTGGAGGGGTTCAAAAAACATGGAGATGTGGCACTTAATGTGTTTACATGTATATGTTCACATTGTTTTCCTGTGTATTTATAGCCTATTACTGAGGTTTTGGCAGTGATCTCAAATGAATAAGAATACCATCCTTATTTTCAGCTTCTGATGCTTCTTTTCTGCAGTTTTTACTCTTCTATAATCACATAATGACAGGACATCCTCTGCTTTCTGTCTGCAGTTTGCTTCATCTTTGCTTGTCTGCATTTCTGCTCTCCTATATTTCAATATACTTATTTGCTCATGTCCTACATTTCCTTAGCCTTCTGTTTTGTTCTTGCCTGTCTCTATTTTTCACTTTCTGTCTTTAATCCCTTTTTGTCTTTCCTGCAGAGACTTTCCAAACATTGCACTGACTTAGTGAAATCCTGCAGGGATTTTCTGGTTTCTCACAACATTTTGGGAAGCAGTAGTCATGCTGAACTTGTGCCACTTGAGAGTTTTTGGCTAAATAGACAACATCGTGCAGGACTAAATGTGGAAGAATTGAAGGTAATAGCTAATTTTTTGCCTGATTCTACCAGATATTGTCTAATTGTGCAATAATGGATGAGGGAAGAAACCCTGGCATGAAATCCTCAACATCTCTCAGACAAACAATGTCTCTGTGGCATTGATCCTCTTCTGTCTTGCTCCAATTTTTTGGCCTACCTGCAAACATGAAAAGCTTAGGTGAATGATTGAGCTTAATGTTTTCAGTGCCTAGTTAAATAAAAGCATTTAAAACCTTAGGCTTTTTTTCCCTAGCATCCTGGAATGAAAATAAATGGCACTAAAATGCAATACTTAGAAGCTGAGGCAAGATCAGCCCAGCTTCAGGCATCCTCCTACCAAAGCAGAAGCAGCTCTTCTTGTGGCCAACAACCTCCCAGTTTGATTGAACTTGCTGATACTGGACTACCTTGTTGTGTATCTTTATATGACAACAAAGATATTCAATTAATTGACTATTAAAACACTTCCCTGACCCTACAGAAGGGAGCCTTGGCACTTCTTGATGTAAAGAGTGCTGAGTCTGCCAGGAGCTCACAGTGGGGGGAAAAAAAGGGTGTAATAAAATTTTCTAGTTCTAAGTGAATAAATAACTGCTTCTAGAAAAAAAAAGGGAAAAAAACCCTTGCTAAGGAAAGTAGAAAACCTATAGGGAATGTGCAAGCTGTCCCTCTAATCTTGTTGAGATAACAGGCACAATGTGATATATCAAGCACAGTGGGAAGAGGAGGAATATTCAGAACACACACTGCTTGGAAGAGATTAATTTGAAGGTAAAGATGCCAATGTAACCTTAGGAGAAGCCTATGATTAAATAGAAAGTCCCTTTAAATTGCTAGCATTGAGGAAACATTGCAGTGATTTGCTCGATGTTTCTTCTCTAAAATGAGCAAAAAGACCAAATCCTGCAAGTTTGCCCAAGCCTCACTGAAGCCAAGAGGAATTGTTCATGGTTATAAAAGAGAAAAATTCTTTCCACTGGAGAAAATTAACCCCTCTTTAGTAGCATAGAGAGATTTGGGTTGAATTATAGCACTTAGAACAACAAGTAAACACTAGTAGAGTAACAAATGGTCAGTAAGTAGCATTCATTCAGCTCCCATCATATGGTGCTTCTTGAATACCTTTTATCCTGACACCTAAGCAATGAGATATTTCACTGACATATTTTGCTGACAAGTAAGGTGAAAAATAAAGTTATGTGCATATATTATTAATTTGAGTTATAGGGGCTTTTTTCTTAGTAATTAGTACATTCTGATTTGTTAGTGTATTTTCTAACAATATCATTAATATCTTCATTACAACTTCTGTGTTCTACTAAGCTTATGGAATGAACTTTGAGTCTGCAACTCCCTCAATTTTGCTTCATTTTAGAGGGGAGGGGGAAAAAGCTCCTGAAAATTCATTCAGCTTTTTCTGAGTAATAGAAAAACTATATAGAAAGAACTATGTAAAAGCTCTAGAGAAGAACTATATAAAAACTATACAGAATGATTAGCTGAATACCAGTTGAGGTGAAAAAAAGGATTATGTGTTTTGCACACAAAGTTATTCTTTTTACTGAAGTGGCTTGAGCTAAGTTGTAGGTTTGAACCTATCTTTAAGCTATTAAAAAGACTGTTAAGAGGCTTTGAAATAGCTTCTATAGGCTATGCAAGAATAAAAGCAGTTAAAGGAATGGCAATTGGAAGGGTCTTGCTACCTCTTTTGACTCTAAACCAAGCAGATTGTCATCAGAATGATGATGTCTTCAGATCTGAGTATGGAGGACTGTCAGCAAGGACAAAAGCTGCCCTTTTCAGTTCAGGATCACACCATTCCTAGCACAGCCATCTCATGGGATCAGCTGCCTCTGCAGCAATGCCATATCCCAACAGTTGTATTGCCAAGGTCATTTGAGTTGGTAGGTGACTGAATTTCATCTGTCTGCCTAATGATGTGGACTTCCTGCTGCAAGTGTAGGTGTGGGCACCAGGGTTAGGAAACGGGCTGGATGTGATTCATCTGCAGTATGTTACTGCTTGGCATCTCTGTAGTCAGAGACTAAAATAGTCTGAGGTGCAGAGTTACTTGGTAGTAAGCACCAGCTGCCTGTAGGTTGTCTTCTAGATGGGAAAGCACTGTGCATTCTGACTCAGGGGATGGAGTGTACCCTTAGCAAGTTTGCAGATGACAGCAAGCTGGGTGGCAGTGTGGATCTGCTTGAGGGCAGGGAGGCTTTCCAGAGGGATCTGGCTAGGCTGGATCACTGGGCCAAGGCCAAGGCCATGAAGTTCACTAAGGCCAAATGCCAGGTGCTGCCCCTTGGCCATAGCAACCCCCAGCAGTGCTCTAGGCTTGGGGAGCAGTGGCTGCAGAGCTGCCAGGCACACAGGGACCTAGGGGTGCTGAGTGACAGCTGAACAGGAGCCAGCAGTGTGCCCAGGGGGACAAGAAGGCCAATGGCATCCTGGCCTGGAGCAGGAACAGTGTTGGCAGCAGGAGCAGGGAGGTGATCCTGCCCCTTTGTTCAGCTTTGGGGAGGCCTCACCTCCAGTACTGCATCCAGTTTTGGGCTCCTCACTCCAAGAGGGACATGGATGGAAATTGTGCCAGGGGAGGTTCAGGCTAGACATGAGGAGGAATTTCTTTGCTGCAAGGGTTGTGAGCCATTGGAACAGGCTGCCCAGGGAGGTGCTTGAGTCCCCATGCCTGGAGGTGTTTAAGAGCCAGGGAGATGTTGCATTGGGGAGCATCATTTAGCAGGTTGCTAGGGCTAAGACAAAGGCTGCACTCATGATCTTCAAGGTCTCTTCCAGCTGGAACTGTTCTGTGATTCTGTGAGTTTAGCCAAAGTCTTTCAGCAAATGGATGTATGGGATCTCTTACAGCCATAGGTGGGGTTCACATGTTTGATGCAGGCACTTGTTGTTGATAATTATCTACACTGAGACCTCCTACACTCCCTTCCTAGCTGGAGAAATAGCTCCAATGCCTCTCACCCTAAGGTGGATGGCTGAAAGAGATCTGATGAATTACTCTTCCCAAATGCTCATCCCTCTCCACCAACTGTGAAAGGAGCTCAGCTCACTTCTAAAACTCTACATTGTAGACTTCTAAGGCTGGGTACAATATATCCTACCTCTGGTGTCCAATTTATTATGGTCTTTATTTATGGGAAATGGTAATAACACAGCATAATAGAGAATGCTACCTAAGGGATTTTCTTTTTTATTACTGTACATATTTTATCTGTGCTTTAGGAGAGAACAAGACTTTCATTACTTTTAACAAAAGAACATGACAGGTCTTTTCCCATCAGCCACAAAAGAGCAAGAGCTCTTAAAAATGCTTAGTAGATTCTACCCAGTATATTATCTGCTCTAGGTTCTCCTGCTTTTGCAGGGGGGTTGGTCTAGATCATTTCCAGAGGTGCCTTCCAACCCCTAACATTCTGTGATTCAAACAGGTGACAGCTTGCTTGTGTATATGAACCACAGTCATAAGTTATAGTTAATTATAGCTCTATAAAATAGCACAAACCCACTTTTTTACATTATCCTTCATATTATCTTTTCCTCAGATAGATGAATTCTAAATTTTTGGCTCACACACAGAAAGAAACTGGGGATAAAAGCAAGCAAACATATTATGCATGACTTCATGGAAAGGTCACACAATTCTTCTGAGCTCCCTTGCCTACAGAAAACTTACACTCAATAATATTTATACTTTAACTCTTGACATCTAAGAAATTTTCCAGCAGGCTGTTCTGCTTGCATAGAGTTGGGATTATTGGCATAGGAATGGGAAGAAAAGATTAGAATGAGTTTCCTGCATAAACTTTCTCTTCAGTAATAACAAGTTGTGGGTTTCTTTGAAGTCTGTAGCAAGAGAGAGGTTAGTGAGTCATGTGCCAAAAAGAGAAAACCTCAAGAGAACACCTAGGAGTTCTTTATTTCAACATTTTAATTAATTCTTCACTGAAAGAACAAATCACAAAAGAGAAGAGAACTCTGCCTTTCTCTGCAAGAATAGAATCTCTTCTTATAAAAGCAGGAATCTGTTCCTTCTATTCCAGTGTTGTCAGTGACAATGGCCTGAATCAGAGAGGACTCTTTACTACTAGATCCAGAGCAATGGAAGACCCAAGGACTACATCACTGTCCTTCAAGAGAAAAACATTGAGAGCTTTAGAACAAGGTCTAGACCTCTGAGGGATTTCTATCCTAGCAGAGGACTTCTTCAATGGCATGGGTACAGATTAGAGGTGGATTATTATTACCATAGCTGACCTACTAAGCTAGCAAGGGTTTCTCCTCTGCCTTTAATTCTCTATAAATCTAGATTCCATTTTTTCAGAAGGGAATAACAATGACTAAAATGACCTTTAAAGTTGGCTTGGTGTCTGCTTTTTGATTTGTTTGAAATTCCACCAACTTTTCCCCAAATCTTTTCCTGGTTAGCTTTAAGTAAAACAACTTAGTAGCAGAGAATCAAGCTGAAGTTTTCTGACTCCCAGTGACTGTCTCTGATTTTCCACAGCTAAACAACATCTTTAAAGGTCTTGTTGGTTTTATAGCTTAAGAGTATGTTGCTGTGTTCTGAACAGTAAAAAAGTCAGTAAGTTCCCCTTTAGCTCTAACAAAAATGACATTAACTGATGAAATACACTGAAATATGTCCAGTCTCTGAATCCAAAATGTAACTCACAATAATTGAAAACTAGTTACAAATTCAATACATTCTGCTTATAAATGTTTTAAGCAATATTCATGTTGTTTTTGCAGAAGACACTCTCCATTTATCCTTGATATCATTCTTGATAGCAATAAAGTTTTATAAAACTCTGTTCCAGATGCAAGTATTTCTCAAATGTTAAGAAATGCAGTTAAACTCAGGGCAAAACATTGAGTAATCTTCACTTCCTATCATTCCATGTATTGTGTGATGTTATGATGTTGAGAAAGGTTTGGCCAAGATCATGACTTGGGGTTCCTTTGACAATGACATCCTTGTGTCATGACTTGGGCTTCCTTTGACAATGACATCCTTTTGTCATGGCTTGGGGTTCCTTTGACAATGACATCCTTTTCAACATGGATCTCACTGTGGCTTTGTGGAGACAGGAGGAGTGATTTCTAGAGCTCTCTGTCAGGTGCAGAGCCTATGTGCTGTGAAATAGAGGTGGGCAGGGCTGGTAACATCAGAATAACAAAGTATTTTCCAAGAAATCCTTACTTTAAAGAGCTGTCAGGAGCAGCTTTTGAAACTGGGAGTGAGAATGGAAGTGCTTTCTAGGAATCTCTTCAGTTTTGTTTACAAAGTATTGGGGTGAGCTAGGGAAAGATATTCTTCTCTTTCATCAATGATCCACAAGAGTCTTCCCAGTAACATGTTCTTCAGTGCCTTTTGCTCATAAAATAGTTCCAGGCTTTCCAAAACAAGAAATTTAGGGAAAACTCCACAGTTTTGTATGGCTGAAATGCATAGAAGATAGCATAAGAAGATTGATATATCTGTAATCAGTCTCTTTTCCAAGGTTAACAGTGAGAGGACAAGAGGAAATGGCCTCAAGTTGTACCAGGATGGGTTTAGATTGGATATAAGGAGAATATTCTTCCCTGAAAAGGTTGTTAAGTCTTGGCCCAGGCTGCCTAGGGAGATGGAGGAGTCACCATCCCTTGAGGGGGTTAAGAAACATTTAGATGCTCTTCTTAGGGGCATGGGAGTGATAGATATGGTTGGACTTGATGATCTTGGAGGTCTCTTCCAACCTTAATGATTCTGTGACAAAGAGGAGAAACATGAGGAAA